>CAJNIZ010029224.1:0-13491 GCA_905231905.1 Symbiodinium pilosum | reverse complement strand
GTACTGGCCCCCCCTCAGTAACAGTTGGATAATAACTATAATATAGGTATATATAGCCTTTAATAGGACCCCTAATATAGACTGTTACTGGGCAGGGGGCAGTACCCAAACTACACCCTAAAACGCAAAACCTTACATGGGAGCCCAACAGATGCTAGGCTTAAGGTTTCTAAACCCTGAACTCTGAACCGTAAACCCTAAACCCTAACTAAGGTAGGTGGGTTTCGCGCTTGATGAATTCTTGGGAGATCTTACACCATGCGACATGCGTGCTACACTGAAGGCTGGTAATGCTTCGAAATTCGAAGGTTTGCCAAAATTGGGGGGGTACCCTTCTGCCTGTGGTTGCCTATAATGAGGATTATCGTGTGTTGGGGTTTATACTGGTGTCCCCTCATTTCTGGGATCTACCATTCCCGTCCCCAAAACGGCTATCAGGTGGATTCCCTTTTGGGTCAGGACCCCCCTTTAAGGAATTGTACTCGCAGAGGTCCGTTCTTCACAAGCATCTTTCAAAACAACCCAAATTCCAAACCCAACTCCCTAAACTAAATCCCACGTATCCCTTTAACCCCTATAAACCCCTTTGAGAGGACCTTCTGGACAGCATCCAGCTGCACCTGTTGCGTTTTAAAGCCTTGCCCGACCCAAAGTGGTCAGGCGCGTTGCGGCATTTAAGAGAAAAAAGAAGGGTTGGAGGGTTCTGGGCTCAGGGGATCGGGTGACCATAACTACAGTCATACTGCCTTATAGCTATGTTTCCTCCATTCTGTGGTATGTCTGCATGGAGTTCAGTGGCATTATATTGGTACTTATTCGGGGATATACCTCACCCTTATAGAGGTTTAGGGTTGAGGGTTTAGGGGGTTAGGGTTTAGGGTGCCTCATAGAGTGCTTAGAAAGGACCTGCTACAATCCCCTTCAATGCGACCAGAGGTCTCCATGGAATCCTCCCATCAGGCATTGCAAGTGCTCTTTCGGAAATCCTACACTTAGCCCCAGCCCTGGAATACCCCACGGTGGATATTAAAATCCTACATGCCCTAAACTCTAAACCCTAAACCCAGTACCTTATACCTTGGGGAAGTAAGCTCAAGGTCATGAAGAAGTTTCCGTATGAAAGGTATGTCAGGTAATTAGGGTTTAGGGTTTAGGGTAATCGTCTATGGGATGCAGAGATGTTGCCAGGAACATTAGGGGTCGTTTTGCAAGACCTGTGGATGTTGCAGACTTGTTATAAAGAATGACTCCCATTTATATACGTGAAAAGATTAATATCCGGATATCTACACTTGGGTATCCGATCATGCTCTTACAACAGAAAGTCTAAGTTTATACATTTCTGGCCTACAGTCCAAGCCCTAGACCCTAAGGCCTAAATTTTAAATCCTAAACCCTAGACAATAAAACCCTAAACCCTAAAATCCTAAACCCGAAACCCTAAATCCAAAACCCTCAATCCTAAGCTCTTAAACCCCCCCCCACCCACCACCACGCCAAGGTTCACCCTTAACGCGGAACGCAGAAGTCTCCGGGCAACTTAAAGCGACCTCATTCCACCTCACCCCACATGGTGGTTTATATAGGGTTTAGGGGTTTAGGGTTTAGGGCTTAGGGGCCTCAAATTGGGAACTGAAATTATTCGAAACTACCCCCGAGGAGTGTTTCACCATTGCCATTTCTCCGGCACTGTCCCTGTGGGGGATTGGTGTAGGGATGAAAGGCGCGGGCCTCAGATGCATAGGTTTAGGGTTTAGGGCTTAGGGTTTAGGGGTTTAGGGTTTAGGATTTAGGGTTTAGGGGTTTACCCTAAAAAACTCTTGGACCCTCATGTCATAATGGAATCCCAAACCTTAGCCCTCAAAACCCCAACATTCTCCCAGAAAGCTCCTAATAGTCGTAGGCGCCTCAGGGTAATCCCTAAACCCTAAAAACACTAAACCCTAAATCCCTAAATCCTAAATCCCTAAACCCTAAATCCCTAAACCCTAAATCCCTAAACCCTAAATCCCTAAATCCCTAAATCCCTCTGATTTAGGGTTTCAGGTTCTTGGCTTAGGGTCGACCTTCCTCTGGCCAGAAGCTAAAGTGGGCCTTGCGTGGAAGTAGCTAGTTCTTTATCTGTGTACCGCCACGGAATCTAGGGCTATATGGCACTACCGCTCCAGGTTCTAGTGGCCGCCTCAGGATTTTTGGTCGAAATCGTGTTGAGGGTGTGAACCTCAACAACACTGCTTCTGACTGCAGTTGTACTCCCTAAGCCCTACCACCCGAAACCCTAAACCGCTAAACCCTGAACCCCCAAGCTCTCAACCCTAAACCCTCTAAACCCCTCAACCCCTAAACCCTCTTCCCTAACCCTCAGCCCTAACCCCTAAATCCTGAACCCGAAGTCCTACCGTAGAAACAGGAGACCTTCAGTTTGCAGGAGGTTATACAGGGTCTAGGATTCAGCGTCTAGCATTTAGGGTTTAGGATACAGGGTTTAGGGTCTAAACTCCTTGAAGGGGTTATATAGGGGATTATATAGGGTTGTTAACGGGGATACTAGAAGTTTAGACTATAGCTCATATATACATCCCTCTACATGAGCTACGGACTTAAGTTAGGGTGGGGTGGGGGGGCCTAACCCCTCAACCCTAAAAACCCTCAACCCTAAACATAGGGTGATGTATAGGGGGCCTTATTGAAATATACAATAACTTTAATCCAGGTCTCATATGATATTTTTTTCTTGTGGCCGAGGCATGCCCTGAAACTCAATATCCTGCACCCTGACAGGGCTTGGTTTCATAATACTTCTTTCAGACTATTACCCCCTTCATGTTTATCCCTAAGGCTCAAAATAGCCTAGAAGCCATTCATGGTATGGTTTCTGGGCCCAAAAGCCTCAAAATATGAGACCTTAGAACCGTAGGGCATAAAATGCTTATAAAGGCATGAAACAAGAAAGGCATAGCTCCCGCAAAACCAACCTTAGCTAAACAATCATGGGCAACAAGGCATCTGCAGCAACACAATGCTCACCTACCACCGTACGGCGTAGGGGTTGGGGTTTTGGCTTAGGATTTAGGCGCCTGAAGAACCAGGAGTCTAATTAGAGGGTTGGGGGTTCCCCACTGCAAATGGTGGTTTAGGGTTAAGGTTTAGGGTCAAGTGTTTTTAAGTTAAGTCTTTTCGTCATCACAAAACCAATTGCATACCCCAGAATACTGTTATCTGTACTATGAGGTCCCCCACCAGGAGCCCTTAGTTGATTTTGAAAACTCGCATACAGGTACTCCATACCTAAACCTCGGGCATTGTGGTATTATTACCGTACGCTTAGGGTCAAGCTTGAATTCATCCATGAACCGTACGTCACACTCTACGCAGACGCCGTGACAGAGTTGCCGAGCACGCTCGACAGAATGAGCAGTATTATGTGAGCGACCAGATGGAGGTTCTGTTGGAATGTCTACAGGACTCCTTTTACATCGTGGGCGTTGTCTCTTGCAACTCGGCCGCGGACACACTACCCAACTATGCGCCAGGTCCGGAGGCCTCTTCGTTACGCCAGTAGACGCCAAGCCTGGACTTTCGAACCTAAAAGCTTAACCCTATACCCAGATCCCCTTGCTAATTACTTTCCATAGAACCCGAAACCTCACAAGTAGAACCTGCGTAGACTCCTTCACAGATTCTTGTGCTTGAGCGGCCCGGCGAAGGGGGGGTTGCATGATAAATACTAAAACCCTAAACCCCAAAGGTTGCATGATAAGTGCTAGGCTGGGTGCGACACCGAGCAGCAAAGATCGCCTTGGCCACCGTGGTGGCCATGCAGAAGGCGGAGGTTGGCGAGGTGGGAGGGCGGGGGATGCGGCTAAAAAGGGTTAAGGTGTTAGGGCTTCGGGATCAGGGTTTAGGTATTAGGGTTTAGGGCTTGGGATTCAGGGTTTAGGGATTAGGGTTTAGGGTTTAGGGTTTAGGGGTCAAGTAGCGTTGGGGCCTGCAGGGTTCTATAGGGTTTGAAGGGCTTGTAGAGAGAATTCTAAAGCAATTCATAAGGTTCAGCACGTAGTGACCCAAAGAGTTGGAACAGTAAACATAGTAAACCGAGATTGTACTGACAGAGGTTGGCCTAGATGACTAGAATAGGGCTTTGGGTTAAATTGTGCTGCACTTACATGAACTATAGTCTTAACTCCTTAAAGGGGGTTATATGGGGGAGTATATAGGAGACTGCTATAGGGACATTAGGAGTTTAGACTATTGCTCGCATGAGGCTTGTAGTATTCAGGCTTTTACATCAAACGGTGTAGAGTACAGTCGAGTAGTATTTTATTTGGGGATACTATGGTCCGCATGTTGTTGATGCTAACGTGATCGACCTGATCGACGCGCCGAAGATCATACAGATCGAATCTTCTGGTTTTGCACAGCAGTTCGAGATGGCTCCCTCTTGCTTCACGCAAGACGCCACACTCAAGGTGAAGGTGTCACTGAGGCGCTTGTGGAATCCCCAACACGTTCCGCAGTTGCGGAACCATACAGGATTTCACGCGGACACCCTAATAGGGTTTTAGGGCCCAAATACCATCAACATTATCGTATTTGGGCCCTAAAACCCTATTAGTTGGGTCCTTGGACCCTTATATAGTCCCCATACATCCCCCTACAACCCCTTTAAAGGGACCCTTGTATTTGGGTCCTTGGACCCTTAGGGCTTGTTTAGGTTTTTTGGGGTTTGCAAGCCACCTCCCAAGTCTTCTGGGCCTTCAAAGAGCTTACTGGTGCTTGAGGGGGAGTGGGGGAATGAATATAGGGAAACGTCCACAGGCTGCTGTGGTAAGGTAGGGGCTAGGCGACTAGGGCTAAGGGTTTGTGGATTTGAGATTTGCAGTTGGAGTCGGATCTGGCTTGGGCATGAGGGCTGTAGTCTAAACTCCTTAAAGAGGGATTATGTAGAGGATTTATCTGGGAAAGCATTATAGGCGATATTCCGGAGGACTTTGAGGATTATATGGGAGAACATTATAGGCGTTATTTGCGGGGATACTAGGAGTGTAGATTATACCTCATGCAATGGTTATTTGTGTATATGTCTCAGCTGTACCTCTGCCCATTTCCACGTCCAAATCGACTGCTATCTATTTTGTATTTTCCAAAGCCCCCCTCCCCAGTCCCCCACATTCTGAGGCCCCTGAGGGCAGTGGTCATTCTGGCAACAGAAGCAGCAGATACGCATGGGAGGCAGAACAATTTCACCAAGTGCCCCTCCCCCCCAAAAAATCGTTGCTGTTTATCAGTAACTTGGATTATGCGACCAGAACATGACAGGATTATTTGAATTACAGTAACACCATGTATCATGATATGGGTATAGAGCAAAGATAATGGTGTTCCACAATGGTAACTTCGATTTGAATTTCTTAGCAGCAATCCAGAAAAAGGGCTTGGTCAAGGGCGTGGGTGTTGTGCATATGGCCTGGGATCCGAAACAACCCGAAATGAAATGGTTGCTCCTGAAACGATGACTTCCCAGTAAAGAACCATAATCTACAGGAAATTGGTTGGTTGGGAACCACCATGTTATTTCGGGGTGTTCGGATACCCAGGTGCAGTCCATATTGTCGAACAGATCGCGTACTTTGCTTTAGGTGGAGATGCGGTGTTAGGCACCCCCCCTTCTACATGCCTCACAGTTCCTACATGGGATATCACCAAGGTGAGCCTGAACGGATTGCGATAGTCCATAGTTTCCTCACAGTCCGCATAAATGCAGGATTCCAAAATGGGGTGCCTTTGGGGCCCTGGGATACATTGAGGACTTTGCTAACAAGCAGTCCCTTTCAAGGGCAACAGGGCGCCTCTTTTACGAAGTGCCCACATGTAGGGTTCACCCTGAGACAATGTTGCTTTTTTGGGCGCAGCAAGGGAAGCCCCATTTGGGGAACTGGAAGTTAGGCAATGTTTCACCTTACTTGCTATAGATGCCTTCAGAACTACATGTACTTTTTTGAGAAACTCCCACATGTCCTATACCGTAAACCCTGAAACCCTATATATACCCTAAAGTCTGAAGCCGAAACCCTTAGCCCCTGTAAGCCCTAAACTATAAAACCCAGAGCCCCAAGCCCAAAACCCGAAGCCCAAAAGCAACCGCTAAGGGTCCAAGGACCCAAATAATAGGGTTTTAGGGTTTAGGGTTAAGGTCCCAGGTAATAGGGCTTTAGGGCCCAAATACGATTCATATTATAGTATTTGGGCCCTAAACCTTATTATTTGGGCTAAACCCTATATATCTCCCTAGAACCCCTTGAAAGGTATCCCTATTATTTGGATCCTTGGACCCTTAGGTAATTCCCCTAAACCCTAAACCCTAAACCCCAAACCCTAAACCAGGAGATCCCCGATTTTACTTCGGCTCCAGCTGTGGCAGACTTCCTCGAGGTGCCAGTCGCGTAGGGTTTGGGGTTTGGAAATTGGGGTTTAGGGTTTGGGGTTTAGGGTTTAGGGTTTAGGGTTTGGGGTTTAGGGTTCAGGGCTTAGGGTTTGGGGTTTAGGGTTTCGGGTTAAGGGTTTAGGGTCGAGGGCTTAGGGTTTGGGGTTTAGGGTTTAGGCCTTAGGGTTTGGGGTTTGGGGTTTCGGGTTAAGGGTTTAGGGTTGAGGGCTTAGGGTTTTGGGTTTTATGGTTTGGGGTTTAGGGCTTAGGGTCTAGGGTTTAGGGTTCAGGGTTTAGGGGTTAGCGTTTACCTCAGCCTCAAGAGTGTTTCTTGGTTCTGGGCTATTTTTATTCTGCATGGGAAGCTTTTCAGGTCATGGTAAAGCTCACGGTGTATGGTTGGGCGTTTAGGATTTTGTCTGTAGGGTTTATTATGGTTTTTGCGTGTTGGGCTAAGGGTTTAAGACGGCATATGCATCTATGCGTATCCTTTTTTTCTAGGGTTTTCGGGACATTGTCTCATGCGGTCCCCTGCCACCTCACGACTTATACTACCACCCTGAGGTTGCTCCTTCATTAGGGCTCTCCAGCGAGAATCTAGGCGAATTCAGCGGACTAACGATAAAGTTACAGTATATTGTATATACAAACTCAAAGAGCTATGCTAAGTGACTAGGGGGCCGATCATTGATCAGGTTGCAAGAGCAGTTATCAACGCGGTTGAGGGTTTAGAGTTTCCTAAACCCGTAAACCTTAAACCCCTCGCAGCCTAGAAATGCCGAAAACCGAGAGCGCAAGCAGGGGTGGGTGCTGCTAGCCAGCTCCGCCCAAATTCCGGACTCCCTGAAGACCCAGGACAAGCGCCATTATTACGAAGTGCGCGGACGCACCTGTGGCTGCAAGGCCCTTGCACGAGGAGCAAAAACACCTAAAGTATGGTCAATACCTGGACCCCAAAAGTACGCAAAATAATGGCCTTAATGGCTGTTTTTATGGGTTCAGGGCTATTATTTCACATACTTTTGGGGTTTAGGTAGAGATAGTGATTGAACGGCGGAAGTCCATCCAACCTTGTGCTCGTGCAGAGCCAGTGGCGTCGAGCACTTTCCGAAGCAGCAATGGCTAACCGGATTTGGGGCCCCAAACCTAAACCCTAAACCCTAAACCCTAAACTAAACCCTGAGCCCTGAGTGGGTTCTACTTGCAGACTGCAAGGGCATAGTAGGAATCATTTGAGCTATAGTCTAAACTCCTAGTGTCCTAATATCCCCCTTAATAAGCCCTTGAGTCCCCTAAATAATCCCCCATATAACCCCTTTTAAGGAGTTTAGACCCTAAATCCTAAACCCTAAACCCTAAATCCTACACCCTAAACCCTGTATAACCACCCTTTAAGGAGTTTAGACTATCGCTCATTTGCAGACGTAGAGCCTGGAGGTGCTGGAAGTTACTCGAACATACTTGTTGGTTTCTGTGATCTGCAATTCCAAGAACCAGCTAGAGTTCCCTGATCCATGGTTTAGGGTTTAGGGTTTAGGGGTAAAGTTTAGCAACTTTAGAGCTAAAGTTGCTAAACTTTACCCCCAAACCCTATAAACCCCAAACCATGGATCAGGGAACCTAAACTTTAGCCTTCTATTCCGAAGCCTACATCCTAAACTTGACTCGCAGGAGGCGAGAAAGGCAAAAGATGAATTGCTGCCGGGCGCTCAGCCCTTCTCCGTCGATGGAGGATACGAAAAATCACGCAGGACCCATAAGGAACTTATATGGCTTGAGGCTTATGTTACTGTAGTGTATGGAGGTCATGTCATGCCAGATTTTTAGTGCAATAAACCCTAAGCCCCTAAACCCCCAAACCCCTACACCCATGGGTTCAGGGTGTAGTGTAGATGTTTGAGGAGAGGACTTCACCGGGAAATCAGTAGTCTGGTAATGGTTTGAAGAGGGCGGTCGGAATCTTCAAGAGACCTAGACCTCTATACTCTACACCTCTTTCTTAGCATACCTGAGTTTGTATAACCAAGATACTACGCATAAAGTTAGGTATCCCACAAGAAGGGGTATGGTATAGGAGTTTAAATTCACTATGATTACGGCTTCCCGTTGGTGGCCGTATTTGGCACGATCTTCCTCGCATAACCTCAGCCTCAAAACGAATTACGCCCACACCCCATTACCAAAATCTTTCTAAACCCTACACCCGAAACCCCTTACAACAAGAGAATGAT
This sequence comes from Symbiodinium pilosum, assembly GCA_905231905.1. Taxonomy (NCBI): domain Eukaryota; class Dinophyceae; order Suessiales; family Symbiodiniaceae; genus Symbiodinium; species Symbiodinium pilosum. Next base: position 4,836 of record CAJNIZ010029224.1, on the reverse strand, counting down.
AAGGAGCTGGGGGTTGTTCATAATCAGAACCTTAAACCCTAAACCCTAAACCGTTCTCCCGCACGACTCAAGTAGGCCACCTCCATGTGAGAGGAGGAGTGACATAAGATCACAGCGGCACATGTCCCTGAACTGTCAATGCTAGAACCTTTACCCTAACTCCTAAGTAAAAAAGCTCTAGATAATAAACCCTAAATCCTAAACCCCAAGCCCCAAACCCTCAGCCCTCCATCCATCAACCTGTCCAAAACCCTAAACTTTAAACTCTACGCCCTAAACCCTGAATACTATGGTAGTTTACATGTTCTTTGCCAGTATTACTAAGCTAAGTCCATCCTGTGCTCTCATAGGGCAGGATGTCAACAACAGGCAGTATACGGTCGGTGTTGTTTGGGTCTACCTAAACCCCAAAAGTAGGTAAAATAATGGCCCAAAACCCAAAATAATAGCCCAAAAGGCCATTATTCTACATACCTTTGGGGTCCAGGTAGGGTCTTAGGGTGCAGGGTCTGAGGGTTTTAGGGTTTAGGGATCTCGAGTTTAAGGTTTGGGGGAATTAGGGTTTAGGGTTTAGGGGTTTAGGGGTTCAGGGTTTAGGGTTTAAGGTTTAGGGGAATTAGGGTTTGGGGAGACAGAGCTCAGGGTTTAAGGCTTCGAGTTTTAGGTTTTAGTGTTCATATATGGTTTAGCGTTTGGGGCTTAGAGTTTTAGGGCTTAGGGTATGGCGCCCTGTACCTGAACCTTCGACAGTATGGTGGAATAGGAAGGCTTGGTAACGCAGCAGTTTATCCCTCAATAGTATAACCCTAAACCCTAAACCCTTCATGGTTTAAACTGACTTTGAATCCTTAGCCACTTAGCCCTGAGCGCTTAGGCCTGGAGAGTTTTCACCTGCGACAGCTTCAGCCCGAAACCTTCAACCTAAACCTCTTAGGGTTTAGGGATTAGGGTTTAGGGGTTTAGGGTTTAGGGGATTAGGGTTTAGGGGATTAGGGCTTAGGGTTTAGGGGATTAGGGTTTAGGGTTTAGGGTTTAGGGTTTAGTCCCTTAAACCCTAAACCCCCAAACCCTCCCCGCACCCACCACCCTAAACACTACCTGGAAGTTTATGGGTCGCTATAGAACTGTGCTTAGAAGTCTAGGGCAGCTGTCATTCATAAGTTGCAGGGACTTGTAACCCCCTTTCAAGTGCGCTTTCTTGTAGATGTTTAGGGACTGAAAAGGTTGACGGTTTAGGGTTTAGCACAAACCCTATAAACCCTAAATTGTAGACGCCAGCAGGCCGCATCTCCTCTGGTGCTCTAGAGGGTGCTGGGAGAAGGGAGCGTGGCTTACAAGGTTACAGATTTCCAGGATCTCGCGTTTTTGTGTTTAGGGTTTAAGATCTAGGAGTTAGGGTTCAGGCTTCCAGGCTTAGGATGTAGGGCCTTAAGACTAGTATTCGGGACTTGCACAGGGACAAATCCTTGACTTCCCCTGAAGCACCTGGGATTAAACCTCTCTATGCTGAAGTCCTGAGACTATCCATGCCCTCTCTATATAATCCCCGTCTCATCCGGTTTCCTTTTAGTGTTCCATGTTCTTTTCCCTGTGGATCTATGTCATTCTAACATCTGAAGCACTTCAGGAGGGGAGTTACCATGCAGGGATGATATACACCCGTTTGATACCCTTTCTGTAAACTCACCCAATTGGAAACTCCCCTCCTATAACTGGTCCTGCTAACAGTCTGACAGATCAAGCCCCTAACCCCTTAACCCTTACACCTAAAAAGCTTATGCTGCAGGTATTCGTGAGAGGCCAACGATCAAGCCTATCCAGACTCTCAGAGGGAACTCAAAGGTAGATCAGCAGAACAGTGTGTGTGGAAGTATATGAGCTATAGTCTAATCTCCTTAAAGGGGGGTTATAAAAAGGATTTTAGAGGGACTACTATAGGGGATAGTAAGGGGGATACTAGGAGTTTAGACTAGGGCTCATATGAGGGCTACTTGGGGGTCATTGTGGGCTCTAATCCCCTAAATCCTCAGAATGTTACTTTTCAGTTCTTCTCAGGGGTCTGGGTAAACAGTTGCCTGGTCAAGAGCCCCTGTCCAACATGCGCCGCCAAAGACACAAAATTCCTCGAAGCGGCTGCTATAAGGCAAAGGCCTTGCCACATGAGCCATACTCTGAACTCCTTAAAGGGGGCTATATAGTGGATTATATAGGGGACTACTCTACCTGGACACCAAAAGTATGCAAATAATGGCCTTTATGGCTGTTACTATGGGTTTAGGGCTATTATTTTGCATACTTTTGGGGTTTAGGTAGGGCTTATTAAGGGGGATACTAGGAGTTTAGACTATAGTCCACATTGAGTCCTGAAGCGGCAGAGGCCCTTAACCCTGAACACTCAACCGCACTCCCAACCCAAACTTTCAACTGCATATAGTTCCCCTCATGTAGATGGACCATGGCTTGAAGTATATTATATTAAGTTATTAAGATCTCCATATACCCCATTTTCTATCTACTGAAGGGAGATTATAGGGAAATAGGCTCAAAGCCAGACGACGCTGCAGAGAATCGAGCTGCTCTTGCCTACGTATCCGAGTGCCCAAAGTCCGGGGCTGTAGATACCCCATGACCCTAAACCCTAAACCCCTAACCTAAACCCCTAAACCCTCAAGCCCAAAGAGCATGGCGGATCTGCTTCATAAAAGAATGCGAGACAGCTCAAGTTCCTTCCAGGGTGGCGCTGCCGTCAGAGATCATGGACTTCCTCTGGGCACCTTGGAGATTATGGCCGTGTTTCAAAGCGGGCCGCACCGTAGGAAATTCTAAAAGGGATTCGCACTTTAGAGAACTGGCAGCAAGCTTTCTTTCAGAGCATTTGGTTTGCCATTCGGAGGCTGAAGGGCTGCATGACAGGCTTCGATGGTTCTTTGTTTTTGCAGAGCCAGGAGTGTCATAATACAGATGGGGGAATGCAACAAGGCTTTTCTTGCGGGCTGTATCCTGTACTTGATGTTCCGAAGTCGCAAATGCTCATGTGAAGCAAGGGTCCCTCAACAACATTGGAACCCTAGACCCGACGTCCTAAACAGTAGTTTCCATTTTCTTTTCCATTATCCCTATATAACCCGTATATAACCCCAATATATACCCTACTATAATATAGTAGTTTCCATTATCCCTAGAAAACCATATATGTTCCCAATATATACCTTAAATATCCTTGCATAGGCTTGTATAACCCTATAGCCAGCCTGGAGTAGTCCGTGCGTTGCCTCCAAAGTCCTTGACCTTTGGTTGGCCCTTCTGGACGATTTCAATTTGGAACCCAAGGCTTTTGGTAAAACCGACTTTGGACGATATATTGCGGTTATATAGCGATAATGGAACAGAAAATGGAAACTACTACGTTATACTGCGGTATATCTTGCGCTGTTGAGAACCTTCCAAGAATTCTGGGGTGGCATCATGCGCCATTCCCCGATGAGTTTGCACTGTGGAGTGGCCCCGCACCCATTGGGATTGTACATTAACCACAATGTCAGCAGCCATCTCGGGTGCAACAGCTGAATACTCATCTTCTGCAGCTCCAAGAACTGTTATTTTCCTGCTCTTCCTGAGCACACGGCAGCTGTGTCTGAATCATCAGGATTTAGCTCTTGCAGTGTGAAGTGAGAGCGTGCACAGCTGCTTGGATGTTTGGACACTTCCCAGGTCTATGCGGTTCTTCTTTGTTTTCAGTGGCTGCAGCGGCCTCAAAAGCATTTTCGTGAGGGCAAGCCATCAGCCCTCGGATCCTGATCTACGATCATCTTACTGGTTCTCAGCAGGGTAGAGGAATTTGGGAACATCTTTGGGTTATGTAGGGATTACGGAAACGAGAACGGAAGCTACTACATTATAATAGGATATATATTGGGGCTATAGTACGGAAAAAGGGAACATATTGTATAGGGATTTTGCAGGGATTGTACTCCCTTATTCCCTACTAAGAACCGGTAAGTCATGACAGTGTGAGCTAGATGTAAGGATACAGCTTCAGACTCCAATTCCCCGATACTTCAGCTCCAATTCTAAATTCGAATAAGTTGTTGTATTGCAGACGGCTGCACCTCAGCGCCAAAGCCCCTGAGCAGGAGCCGCGCAAAGTGTACATTTCAGTCCGCAGGTACCACAAAATCTCCTAGGTTTGGGGTTCTGGCGCTGATGACCACTTAGAACCACTGGCTCAACTAGACCATGCTTCACCCCTATTAAACGGATTACAATAATACCCCCCCAAAGGTACCCCCTCCAGATGTAGAACCCTACTAGGCCTTATTCAGCCCTATATGGTCCTTATTAGCTCCTTAAACCCTGGCGGGGTACCTTTGTGGGGGGTACTAAACCCTAAACCCTAAACCCCATGGGGTACTAGTGCAATCCCTTACTATTGATTGCATGGTGTCCGGAAGCTTGCTAGAGATCATTCTGGTGTACCCTAAACCCTAAACCCTAAATAGTAATTTCCATTTTATTTTCCATTATCCCAATATAAACCCAATGTAACCCCTATAGAACCCTTATATTCCCTATATGCCCTACTATCCCAATATAAACCCAATATAACCCCTACATAACCCCTATATAACCCCTATATGCCCTATTATATCACAACCAGATTAGGTTTAGTCAGGTTTTCTGAGCATGTCACACGATAAAAAGAGAGTCGTAAGGATCCTTCAACTTGCGCATGAACCCTAAACCCTACACCCTAAACCCTAAACCCTAAACCCTAAACCCGCAAGCTGCCACAAGGTTGGTCTTTGGGTTCTTCTACTTCAACCTGAACCCTAAACC
>CAJNIZ010029213.1:40940-57914 GCA_905231905.1 Symbiodinium pilosum | reverse complement strand
CCTGACCCTCCAAGTAGACCCTACAGGCCGAAGTGCACTTCTTCCATGCGAACACCGAGGAGTAGTTGCAAGGCACAAGCATGTAGGACTTCGGGTTGTGGTTGGAACTGACCTGATGTTGCAACGCATTATACCGCCAAGGCAACTTACTGAGAGTCCTATCCCTATACCTGGCTGTTACCAGGTGGGGGCAGTGTCCTGGACCTAAACACTAAACCCTTGATGAGAATTGAAGTAAAATTCAAAGACAAGGCAAATCCCCACTCTTTATGAGGCAGCTCATAGGGGGGTTTTCTAAATTACCCTTGTAGCATCCTTAGCAGGGACCCCAACATCCTCTGATGATGACTTGTAATTACTATGTTACTATAGGGTAGGGGCTAGGCGTTTTGAGAAAGCCCCATATCCTAGAATTGAAGCCCTAAGCCCTAAATCCTAAACCACAACTCAGTAGGGCTGGAGTTCACGGTATACATAACCCAAAGCCCTGAAATTCCATTGGTGACTTCCTCAAACCTAAACTCTAAACTCCATATCCTTTATGACCGCTTGATAAACCATATATACATTTATCTATATATATATATACACCTTATCATCCCCATAATCTTAACTTTGGTTAGGTAGGAGTGAAGGAATAGATCCTTATAGTAGTCCCTATATAGCCCATTATGGTAATTTCAATGTTCTTGTTTATACCTTCTTTTCCAGCCAAGCAAAGTCAAGGTAAGTAGTAGTCCCGAGCTCCTCAATGCTAAGGATGGCCATGCGCTTGCCATACTTCACGCCCACATAGTCATCAGACTTTCCTAGATTGAGCGGGTTTGGGTTTAGGGTCTTCACGCCCGTATAGTCATCAGACCGTCCTAGATAGAGAGTTTCGGGTTGAGGCTTTAGGGTCTTCATGCCCACACAGTCAACAGACTTTCCTAGATTCAGCGTTTCAGGTCAATCCTAAGGATGGACGTAAACGAGTTGTTTAAATCATGTTCCTTTTGCAGGTACTCTTAGATATCTACAGCTTGCAGCAAGGAGTTCTTGAGGATAGTTAGTTGACTTACTAGATCAACTGACCTTCCAAGTCTTGATCCAGCTTCAGAGTTGTTACTATGTCCCTCGCACCGAAAGATTAGCTGTCTCCCGTCCGGTTTAGGGTTTGGGATGCCCCCAAACCCCGAATCCCAATCTCTAAGGTCTAAACCATCAACTCCGCGCCCAGCAACTGATCTGACTGTAGAGTCCGGGGGCGCCTTCCAGCACGATGATGGTGCCAGAAAGGTAGGTGAGGTGGAACCTAGGCCGTAATGACCCAACCCCCGCACTCTTGGGAACCCTAAACTCTAAATCATCCTAGTTTTCCTGTCCTTTTCCATTTTTCCAATCGACTCTCAAGTATAGGGCGTTATATAATCCTAGACCCTAAGTCCCTACATAACCCTAATAGTGACAGTAACTCATCCCTAAACCCTAAACCCTAAACAGTAACTCATCTCAAGGCTAAGCCGAGGAGCAAGATTGCATCCAGTAGTGACGAGTGACGATCACCCAGTCCCACCACGCAGACATGGATGCTGGCTACACCTTCCCAGACCCGTTAGAAGATCCAAGAAATGTAGACCCCCAAATTAGCCATAGTATTGGGGTAATATAGGGGATAATGGAAAATAAAATGGAAACTACTAGAAGATCCAAGAAATGGAGCATCCCCCAAATTAGCCCGTTACTACATTAAAGGAACTAGAGGATTCTTGGGAGGTTCCGTTGTTTCGATCCTCTAGGGGGTCAAGGTTCGTCGGGTTCTTGGTTGATGCGGTCTTGTGAGTGTACGTCCACAGCATGGCCCAAGGTGGACAGTCACAGGTTCAGTTGTTTGTTTTATTGTGGGGCCTTTTCTCAGGTTTAGGGTTCAGGGTTGGGAGGTGAAGATCAAGTGGATAGGCCCAGACACCGCAGTCACCGAAAAGTTCCGAATCAGGTGAAAAGCTTTCATGTTCAGTTCTCTTCGCTTTTTGTTACAGCTGATGCTCAAAACCTGCATGACCTTAGGATAAGATTCAGAAAGAATTCCCAAAGTACTTTAGGATAACAGGATCTTAGCACGCCCTTGGTTTACTACCCCGCTTTCATAAAACGGACCCTTGAGGAAGGCACAGAAACTTCAATCACGCTCAACTACCCCAAACCCCTGAAACCTAGCCACCTATCCCCCACCCTTGCCTCTTCTATACACCCTAGGCCCCGAAGCCCTAGCACCCTTACATCCACCCGCCCCCCTCCCCCTCCTCCATAATTGTGGCTGGCAAAAAGCTCTTGGAAGCTGCGAAAGTCTTCGTACTCCTGGGTTCTGTGAATCATAAAATCTCATGGCACGCGGTTATTCGGGGCACTGAGGGTATATAACTGGGTTGCTGTTGAGGAACTTAATTAAGTTACCCTAAGGTGTATGCATATATATATATTCAATGAATAATAGGGATCCTGCAATGTAGTAACTTAAGCTATGTTCCTTAACAGCAACCCAGATAAGTCATCACAGGCTAATGCAGCACGAGGCTGGTCACAGTTAAGGGCTTAGGACTCGTTGATTAGTGTGGATCATCATACGATCCGATACTACACTCCAGACACGCCCCACAAGCCGAAGGAGCCTCCAATTCGGCCCCAAACCCCAGACCTGAACCAAAAACCCGAAACATACCTTCCTGACATTGAATATTCCATTGTGATATACAGTTATATATAGGGAAGGATTTTTGGTGTGCGGGGAGCGGTTAGTATAAGCCCTAAACCCCAGACCCTAAATAATTCAACAGGTTCGATTTTCTTTTCCGTTCCACATTCCCCCATTATCAGGAATGGGCCTGCTTTGTAGGGGAGAGGATTAGTTAACCCAAGAAGGCTCATTTTCAATCGAAAAGAAGGATCCCCCGTGTTGGAGAGGCTACGATTTCAGACATGGGGTGCAGAGCTTTTGATTTATGGATTAGAGCTTAGGATCTAGGGCTTAAGGCTTCGGATTAGGGGTTTGGGATTTAGAGTCTGAAGGCAGGGGTTCTTAACACGGCTTTGCTATCATTATGGGACCCCTTAACGGGGGGGATTTTGGGACACATACTTAGTATACATAAAGGGAAACACATATCGAGAAAGAGTTTGCTTTTGCATTCTGTTGCCGCCCCTGAAAGTGTAGGGGCGTAGCGAACTCGAATAGAGTTTGGGGCTATATGAGACTATGGTTACAGAAGGGCTATGCAGAAGGAGTATAGTGAGTCGTCCGTTCTACATCTTGTCAAAGCCTGGCCACTGAATCCTAAGCCCCTGTAGATCGAGTCTTACTACCCCATATTCCCTCATGGGCTCCGTCGGGGGCCTTAATCGTGCCGAAACTATTCAGCAACCCCGGATTCATTTCGGGTCCCTCAATTGTGCGAAGTTGCACGACCAGAGAAATGTGATAATGATTCAACAGAAACCCTTCTGAATGCATTCTGAAACCCTTCTGAGCTTTTACCTGAGCCGATCGTGATCCCTCCATTTAAATCTAGAAACCTAGGATCCAGATTCCTTGGGGGCCGCGCCCCAGGTTCGTGGATAAATACGGGCTTAGGTTTAGGTTTTAGGTATAGGGTTTGGGTTTGGGGGCTTAGGCTTTTTAGGATTTTGCGGTGAGTTTACGGTTCAGGGGTTTAGGGCCTAGGGGTTCAGATATAAATGGGGTTAAAACTTCCCTACTTTAGTTAGGTTTTGGCCATACTTATCCTGCCGTAAACCCCTACCTAGGCCCTCCAATGTAGTACCTTTTCTGCTAATCCTAATAAGAATCCTAACCAAAAAACCTAGCAAACCCAAAAAGGAACTACATTGGAGGGTCTAGGTAAGCCCTAACCCTACTCATAACTACACGGACATTCCTCCAGGCGTCAGGATCATTTCGGAAGGTCAGAGACCTCCCTTCTCGGACCTGCTTGCAGTTGAAATCCTTTCCAGACGACCCTTAAGGTTTAGGGTTTAGGGACCCTCTAGAGCCACATGAGGAACTACTTGAAGAGTGTGTGGGGGGATTGCGGCGAGTGTATATGTGGGATCATCTGTAGATTGTTTTATAGGGATCGTGGTTCCACGCTTTTAAACCAACCAGGTAATGTTAAATGCTTCCTATAAAAGAACGTTTTCAGTGGGGGTGACATGTAGTATCAAGGGGTGGGGGTGGTGTCTACGGCTAGAGCCCTTCAGGCCTAGTTCACTTCCCCCACCCTCCCCCGAAAGCACCGGCTGGTAGGCTGGTAGTGCTTCAGGTTTGGGATCGAGGATTTCTCAAATTCATGGGTCCGAGGATTTCTTAAGTTCATGGGTCCTTCCACACGGTTTCTTGTTTAGTGCCTGCAGGCGTTACAAATTTGTGTTCGGGATCAGGGTCTTTCAAAATCTTTCTTCTAGCATTAGACACTTGCATAATAGGGGTAGATCGAAGGGCATGTGCTTCATAAATCCCATAAACCCTAAGCCCCTGAAACCCCCAAACCCTAAAACCCTGATCCCCCTATACCCTCAAACCCTAAAAGGACTGGTTGACTCTTTCGGATGCGGGTTTTCGAAGACATCGGTGCAAGTCATAACCACATAAGTAATGTTGGGATCAGGGTTTAGGGTACCATTTCGGGAGTCCTCATCATGAGGATTATAATAGTTTGGGATCTGTTTGGTGCTCCCTGCTTATTGCTTAAAGTATAGAGTTTGGGAGTATGCTATACTATAGATAGGCAAGGTTTATCAGGAAACAACACTGGTAGTCACGTGGCAATGTCCAAGCACGATAAGGCCCCATGCATGGTACACGGGCACCGCAACCGCAGGAGAAACAAGCTCCACAAGTGTGGGCTAGGGTTGCTGGTCTTGTAAGAATCCTAAACCCACATGCAGTACCCTGCAGATTGACAAAGGAACGGGGAACATGAAAAGGGTCCCAACAGACAGCTTCCCTTTCAACCTATGTAAAATGTTAAGCGCCGGTAGTTTGGGGGTGGGCCAGCAGAATCTCAAGAAAGAAACAACGCCATTCAATGAAGTTAGCCAGCTCTTCTCAAGAATTCCGCGCGATTTTCCGAAGGAAAAAACACGTTTTTCACATTTCTTACAACTTAGGACCTGCACCCTAGACCCAAAATGCTACATGGACCCGAAGGGAAAACACATTGCTTCGACCAAACCTGCGAGAAGTAGCTCGCACGCTGCTCGTTGCCCTGCCCGCTCCTGGTAGCAATGTACTTGCGGATTGGCATAGAATAGAAATGCAAACTACTATGTTGGTGGGGACTCAGTACCGGGATCCATTCCTCCGTTCCCTGCTAAGAACCAGTCAGTTTAGGTTTCAGGTATAGCTCGGCTACTGTTTCAACCCTGTAACTGTCCGCAAAAATTCCACTTGCAGCAACATGATATTAATCATATGGGTTTGGGTAGGCTTTTGTGCTTGAGGCTTGGCGATCTTGTAGGGCTTGCCTTTCTTTAACGTGTCGGACTTTTTGGAGGCTTGCCGTTTGGGCTTAGGTTTATTTGTTACTGGCTAGCAAAGCCAAGCTATCTATCCAATCCAGCCTATTCGCTGCAATATCCCGCTGTATGATGATTATAGTAGTGTCATACTTCAAAAAAAAGAGGTAAACTACGCATACTCTCCTATGTACTTCCTTTTTGTGTAGTATGTTACACACCCAAAAGAACTACCTAGGAGCCCCTGCGCAGCTGTCACTATCTGTATGATACCTATAATAGGGTCCTAGTCTTGGGGCCAAAATTCCAGTACAATCTCTACTAGCCACCAATTCACCCACAAAAGTAATCCTCATTTATCACTCTCTCATTCCCTACAACAAGGATCGGATTTAGGGGCTGGGTTTCGGCTTTAGGGGATCACCTTCCACCCTATTTCAACATCTCCATGAACAGCAAGTCTTGTCACCAATATCTGTGGGCTTGTGTAAGGGGGGGGGGTTTTCTAATACTTGAGGAAAGTCACGATTAGGGAGGCAGGTGTCCCATACTAGGGGACGCATTACGTAGCTTTGGATGCACACATCGCTTGCACGGAGACTCTCATCTATTAGATACTAGTACTTGCCAGCCACTGAGAGCCGTGCAAAACCACAACCTGGAGACTCGGCATCTAAGTCTCAAACTCGCAATGACCTAGGCTAATCCGCAAATTATGGGCGTAGACCACTTCACAAGAGTACATCTCAAAATACCGACTGCCTGCACCCTCGCAAATTCGCATAGTCCTTCTTGTGCTGGAATTCGAGGGTAAGCCGTTATTCAGAGGAATAGGCCCTAAGCCCCATTTTGTTCCTAAATGGCCAGATAGAGCCCTCCACACCCACATCATCATAAGTTTTAGGCCAAGACATAGACCCTTTCAGGCCCTTAAGGAATTCCCCACGGTCATTACAACAACCAGTTGAAGAATCATGAAGAAGCTTGAGAGAACTACCCAAAAAACATCCACCGACAACCCTTTTATAACAATGTCCCGGACATGGTGGTTTCCCAACATAGGGGGACCCCAATATAGACCCTAATATACTATAATCCTTATTATAAGGACCCCCAACAAGGTACACCTTTTTTTGGGAAACCCCCACATTCAGCTGAGGATCAGGTGCAGGATGAAAAGACCTCCCTCCCAGGGCGCAGGCACCTGCGATGAAGAGGAAAGGCATGCAAAACCTAGCGGCCAGCTGAAACGACGTGTGGCTCGACAGGCAAATAGAAATCCCCACCCCCCACCCAAACACTCCATCTCAAAACCATGTGTACCCGACACCCTACATGTATCAAATTATTACCGTGCAATCTCCTGAAAAAGCTGAAGTGTCACGGCGTTCCATTGCCCGTTGACCAACTATAGTTGCGAACAGAACCTCAAGAGCCCTAATCACTAAACCCGAACCCATCGTCACCTGGTGGTTGTTGAGCGTCTTCGTTGGCAAGGCCACAGTCCTGGTGCAGGGGTGAGATGGGTTCAGCAGCTTATGATTCGCAAAGCTGACATGGAATTCCAACAGCTGCGCAAAGACTACCCACCGCTCCTTCAACATAGGCCAATAGTTCCATTCTTGCTTTAAGAACAGTATCCCTGTAAGATTTCCCTAAATCTCAGATAATCTTATTTCATTCCTATATATCCTTATATGATTCCAGTACACCTAATTTGTTTCACACCAATCCAGGGGACTTGCAGGTTGGGGTTTGAGGCTTTCATGGCTTTCTTGCTGTTTGGTTTCCGCCCTTTAGGGTTTAGGGTTCTACGGAGCACTTAGGACCCCTTACTAAGGATTAACCCTTAATTACCTATAATAGGAGTATAGAGGACTCACAGAGGGTTAAGGGTCTAAGGTCCAAGCTAAGTCCCATGAAGGGTTTATGGTTGAGGGCTTAGAAATGCTGAAAAGCTATGCTTTGGGGCTGTTCTACGCGGTTTAGGGTTTAGGGTTTAGGGTTTAGGGTGGGAGCTAGCTAGGTAGGAACATAATTCCTCGGACGTACCCTTCGTCCGGAGTAGAAAGATCCTTGTGCCAAGGTCTTGTAAGTTGCCTCAGACATGACAACAAAGAGCTTGAATTCCCTTGTGAATCCTGCATAGGCGGCTCGCCTGAATAGTTAACAATTTTATTTTTGGTCTAGTTGAGGTCCCTAGACCGATACCATACTTGCACAAGGACAAGGAATCTAGGACCACAATATTGGCAATCATGCATGTAACCCACCCTAATGAAACAAGGTTTTCCATTCCATGTTCCACTGTCTTTGCCATGCAGGGCTCCATGCTTGGAAAATTGTCTAGGCATCTACTTTATGTGAGACAAACCTATCGCGACCTTGAGCCAATACCCTAACCCTAAACCCTAAACACTTCTTACTGTCCAGTCTCCCTCACAGAATTGCGATTTAGAGTCTCAAGCTACAATGGCGACCCCCAAGTATCTTATACCTTGGAAATAATGATACTGTAGTATACAAAGCTCATGCAGGCTTTTTTATATCAAGACAATCATCGCCCTAAACCAAAGCCCTCAACCCTAATGCCTGAGCCCTGAAGGCCCTGAACACCATTGAACCTTTACTGGAACGTCAAACTCACCCAGGCAACCTCTTCAGAGCACTCACTTGAGCTATAATCTACACTCCTAGCATGCCCGTTAATAATCCCTATAGTAGTCCCTTATACAATCTCCTATATAACCCACTTTAAAGAGTTCAGAGCACTCACTTGCGGCTGGGTCCTGTCTTGCAGATTCATGAAATCTGCCTGCCGTTGCAGAGCTGTCTCTCTATACCTACGTGGACCCTCCACGCAGACCCCGTGAAGGATCCAAAAAAATGGAAAGCTGCGATTATTCCCTAAGTTGCTCAAAACCTTAGACCCTAAATCCTAAACCCTAAACCATAAACCCTCAACCCTGCGGTCACTTTTGGGAGGGCTCAGTTTTTTGGATCCTTGAGGGGGTCTAGGAACCAAGGATGAAGCCTTCGGGACTACGTCGCCAAGGAAGGGCATGAAATGTTGATGGCCATTTTGGGTGGTTTCCCTAGACAGACAGAGGGTTAAGGGTTTAGGGATAGACCCCAAAATACTACAAGTCTTCTTCAGAAAACACCACTAAGGCATTCAGGAGGTTGGGAGAAATTGGAGAAAAGGGTTCCGGGTCTGAGGCATGGCTTTTCACAGAACGTCTACATCACGTAGTTTCCCTTAAGTAGATAGAATATGGCTTTGGGTATATTATAATAAGATCTCCATATACCCCACAGTGTATCTACTTAATGGGGACTATACTCCCCCATTCCGACACAACAGCCCAGTCACAGTAGTCTATCTTGAAGCAATCCTGGGCTCTCAAAGCGACTTTTCTGCCCATCACCCATGCATAACCTCATGACAGTGTACAACTCAGAAGGTTTCCCTTCAAAACCTTCAGAAGGCCGCAGCAAACCTAGGTGGGTATGTTTTGAGACAAGTGGAATCCAGAAGAGGATTTCATGGGAATGTGCTGTGGGCTGCAAGTAGTAGGAGGAAATGGCCTGACTGTCTTCCTACGTTGTATCAAGCCAATCCTAGCTAAACCCTCTAAACCTAAACCCAAACCCTAAACGGTCTTATCCCTTCGCAAACTTCGAGAAAGGGTGGCTCCTACTAGCTCTTTCTAATTGCTACTGTCCAGGGAAGTTTTTACAGGCATCAAGAACATATTTAGGACATACGTGCAAGGGCGAACTTAATTGACAACCTAACTTAATTGACAACCTCAGGTGACGTTACAAGATTCCAGCTTGTTGCCAAGCCCAACCGTTGTTGGCACAAGTGGGCATAAATCTCAGGTGGCCAGCCTGTAATAGTGGCATGATGGGAATATAAGGGGACCTTAATACAATCAACGATATCCCTTATAGTATCTATTAACTATAAACCCTAAATCCTAAACCCTACACTCGTACTGGGTCGGGGGTCGACGTAACCAAAATCGCTTGTGGAATTAAGTCCCCTTCTCATCGGCCCAGCCCGTGTCAGGATTGCGCTTGCTGTTTCTTCAGCTAGGATTTGGGTTTAGGGTTTAGAGCTTTACGGACTACCACTGCAGACGGTTGCAGCAAAAACTGTCGTTTTGCCAGCCGGCGCCTTGTATGCCTCGCAGAAGCAATACCTTAGGGGCGCAGTATATAGGGCTTCTGGAAGGTCAGTCTTTAGCTCATCCTGGGGCTGGAACTCACCAGATACTTGAACCTTTATCTGAATTTTGGGCTTGAAAGGCACTAAATATTTCAGTCTTTAGCTATACTTTGGGCTTCACCAAATGATTAGAGGTTACCATTGGTTGCCTGCCAGACAGGTAAGATGCTGCTCTGTGTAGTTCAGAACCTCTGGATCTTGGCAGGGAGGATAGAAGTAAAGCTCCAACAGGAATTGGCGAGTCCATGCCGAATTCCGAAAAAGAACGGTCCCGGTGTCCTTGGTTGAGGGTATAGGGTTCATCTGGCATTTAGAGAACCCCGAAGCCCCAAGCCGTGGAAGGATTTCATTGCAGCATCCCGACTGCAAATTTGGTTCCGAAGCCGGACATCCTGAATCCAAAGCCTAACCCAAACCCCTAGTTTTTAAACCCCCTCCCCTTAATTAATAGGGATTATAGTAGGGAACCTAATTATTAAGACCCTGAAAACCTAACCCAAATCCCTAATTTTTAAACGCCCTCCCCTTAATAGGGATTATGACAGGGAACCTGATTATTAAGACCCTTAAAAGGAGTGGGGTTTCTAACCAGGGTTCTACATTAGACTCTTTGACTCCATACTGAAAAAAAGGGAACGAGGAAAGTCATAGCAACACCCACTAAACCTACAGAGGAAGTCCCAGCATCAAATTGCTCCTTCCGCATGATTGAGGGAAACTCTTGCGAGTGCTCCTGAAGCCAAATCATCTTCTCACCATGATCTCCAAGGGACAGCACCTCCTCTCAGAGATCAACATGAATCTAAGTTCTCTATTGGGGAAATCAGATTACTTCCTATATATTCCCATTATGGTAACTTAATTTAAGTTCCTTAACTGCACCTCTTCTCAGGGATCAGAGTAAGGTTTAGGAAGGGGTTGCTTTGATTGCAGGGTTTAGGGGTTGACTCTTCCCTCCCATGAGGAGTACTGACAGGTCTGTCCTGTGGCCTTGTTTGGTAAGACAACTAAGAGGTTCCTGGAAAGTCGTCTTTGTGCATTAGAGTTTAGAGGGGCTCTTGGGGGGGTGGTGGAGGTTCCCGCGGTCCTCTATTCGAAGGTGCTGGTCGTGGAACATGGCATCTGCGTCGATCCAGAATACGAAGTCATAATCTGCAAGGTGAAGGAGAACTGCATGCACCTGTCATGTTTCGTCCGCTCAAAAACTGGGCAGTTCACTAGCATCGAGTGGAATTCATTGTGGAAATCGCCAGGGCATGTCCCCATTCAGATAGATATGTTTGGCTTCGTTTGGTTTTTGGGTGGGAAGTTCTTAACAAGGATCCTACAGTGTGGGATGTAGCCTTGCTTCGGGTTGTCAAAATGAGGATGCCCAGTGTGTGTCTGTGTGCGGGCGTGTGAGAATGTGTATGCACTATGCGGGATGCCGAACTTTGAGAATGATGATTTGACGGTAGCCCGTGTTGGTATCCTGAATTCTAATACTTGCCCTTGAGGCAGATAGGAACTACTGTGATAGAAACTACTGTGCATTAGAGGTTGTAGTATCCCTGGTGGGCAGTGGGTCGGCAGATTCCTCAGGGAAAACGCCCAAGGGCCTTGGACCAATGGGGGATCCGCGATTGGTCGATCACGCGCGTGAGGACATGAAAACCATACCTTGGCGTCAGTTGAGCTGTAGTCTAAACTCCTAGTATCCCCCTTAATAACCCTTATAGTAGTCCCCCATATAATCCCGCATATAACCTCCTTTAAGGAGCGTAGACTATAGCTCAGTTCTCCTCCAAGTACACAAAAATTGGCGTAAGTCCTTTTCTGGTAAGGCTCCCGTTGCAAACTGCACAAAGCCGAACCATACAAGTCAAAAGCATGGAGGGTTCTCTAATTTTGCGGACCCTCTGATACTCCAAATCTACCAAGAACTTCGTTGTCAAGGTCAAAAGGAAAGGATCCAGAACTTAAGAGGCCTTAACCTGACCTTTGGTTAGCAGGGAATGAAGGTCTGAAAAAGAAGATGGAAGTTACTATGATGGGTTATATGGGGACTTCTATATGGATCCAATCCTTCATTCCTAGCTAACCAAAGGTAGGTAACCCCTGAACTCTAAACCACAGACTCAGATGCCCGTGCCGCTCGGCGTATTGCCTGTTGGCTTCGCCCGTGATCGTTGCCTAAGGTTGGCATATCTGGGGCTTAAGTCTTGAATTTGGTCTTGAAAGCTTTTCCAAGTTGACAAAAAGTTTAGATCCCAGAAGGGTTTTAAGTTTAGGGTACCAAAAAATGAAGGCTACTTGCTGGACAGCTAAGCTGCATACTTTTGAATACCCTCTGTGTGCACGGTGACGATAGCAATCCTGTGCTCATGCAGGGATGTGGCAATTTCTCAAAACTGGGCCCAAGGGAAGAAGTCTATGAAGACAGCTATAACAGGAACCTGTAAATAAATATATATATATATACATCCCTGCCAATCAGGGGGAAGTCCCCGTATGGTCATCGATTTGTGGGCGGTGTCCAAAGAGTGGCTCTTCTCCTCGACCTCCTAGGGAAGCTAAACATTCCAAGCTTGTGCGCGGGACCTGGTCTAAATCCCCCGTATGATAATGTGAGCCCAGCTTTGCCCATATGATAAATAAGTTCAAGAAAATCTCCACATGCAGGGCAAGGCCAATCAACACCTTGAAATGCCTGAAGAAGGATTGTTTCTCAGAATTGGGACCCTGAGAAGATCCTGGAAATAGACTTATAGAGCCACCAAATACACATATGTACCAGTTGCGTTGGGGTCAAAGCCCATGGTTCTGGGTATTTGGAAGGCTCAGTTAAATGTGTATATGCGTAAGTGTGCACATATACATATACACGTATATATATATATATGTATATACATGTAGATATATAGATATATATATATAGATACACGTATTCATAGAGCAAGGGATTGCAGAGGCCCTAAACCATAAACCCTAAGCCCCAAACCCTAAGCCCTAAACCCTTGGGTGAAACGGTTTACCGGGAACCTCAGTGAGGCTCAGCTGAAAACCTGGGGATGTACTACAGGGACCTAAATACTTACCAATGTAGCGCTTTTACAACTATAATTATAGGGTTTAAGGTTATAGTATAAGGTGTGCCAAGTCAACCTCCCAAAACTAATTCGGTAAATGTTTAGGCTGTTTAGGCCCGTATACTCTCTACAGGACTACTCACGGGTTATGCTACCACCTCCCCCGCCCCCCGCTACACCACCTGCCCAGCTTCACCAAAAAAGCCCAATCAAGGCCGAACCAAAGTTCTTCTTGTAAATTGTAACTATCAGGCCTGGAAAGCCGATGAAACGCCTCTAGCCCCAGATAAAGAATTCCGACCGCACGCGCACCTTCCGGATGTAGAGTCTATGGTCTGGGATTGAGGTTAGAGAGTTTGTGCACGCCTGCATGACCACACAAACCCAACCCTTGGAAATTATTAGCTATGGCACTCTAGTACCTTTATAGTCCAATGTGTGGAGTTCAAGGCTTTATCAGCCCCTGAGCTGTGAATACGATTGTGTTAGCTATTGTCTTTGCCATTGCCCCGTTGAAGCTCATTTCGGGACCTTTCGTTCCAGTTGCTAGATACAGCGTAGTTTTCATCAACTCTGTTTCCCCTAAACCCCCAAACCCTTGATCCTTGGCCCATGTTTTCCCATGTGAGCAAAACTTGTCTCAGCGGCCGAGGCGGGGCGGCGCCGCCCTGTAGGTGATCAGAGTTAGCAGTTGAGGCTTTGAGGCTTTAGGTTTAGGGTTTAGGGTTTTAGGGGTTTAGGGTTTAGGGGTTTAGGGAGCATGTTTGGTTGCAGTCTGGATTTGGGGTTAGCGCAAGGACTTCGTGGCTTGGGCTCCTGGAGAGGCAACTCACTTTCAGGATCCCCCTCTTGGAGGGTCAGGGAGACTTAGTAAGTAGGTTAATAACCCCTATAACCCATATAGTAACCCCAGTTATCCCCATTATTAACCTACTTACTAAGTCCCCCTGACCCCGCAAGCTATGTTGTTTAAGGATCTGACCCAATCCTGCCTCGGAGCTGGCTATTGATGGAACCCCACCATTCCGGAAGCCCTAATCCCTAAAGGTTTAGGGTTTAGGATTTAGGGTTTAGGGTTTAGGGCTTAGGGTTTAGGGTTTAAGCCCCTACAAACTGAGACGTTGACCCCTGCGACCTGGCTTTCACGGCTTCTTTCAAGTGGCTTTGCCAACTGATGACATGTCCATTAATGCCTACTGTCATAACAAGAGCAAGCAAAGTTATTTGAAGCCCAACGTAATCAGCAACCTTCACCCTCCACATCAACTGTCCTGAGTCTTGGATCCCCAGTGACCTGGGACAAAAAAGGGTCCCCTTCTTAGTATAATCTAGGTATGTAACGAGCCTAGGACAAGACAAAAGAGGGAAAAGGGGCTTACTGGGCAACCCAGAAGTTTAGACGCAAACAGGCCTTCCACAGGAATGAAGCAAGGGAAAGAAGCGCTGCTTTGGCGCCGCGTGCCATGTTTCTAAGATCCAGACCATGGGCCCTCAATATGATCCACAGTCTTAACTCCTTAAAGTGCGTTATACAGGAGATGCAATACGGGGAGTATTATAGGATTCATCTAGGGGACACTAGGAGTTTGGAGTATAGCTCTTATGGGGAACCTATAGGGTATACAATGAATACATAAGGCCCGTAGGATGAAGGGCTCATACTCTGGGACCGTAGCTTAAGCCTTGGAATTGTTGAGCCCCGCATGTGGTTTGAGGACGTGCGCGCTAGGTCTTAGTGCATTTACGGTTTAGGGTTTCGGGCATAAGATTCAGTGTTTAGGAGTCTGTGCCTCAAATTTAGGTTTGTAGTGGTTCAGGATTTTATAGCGGCTAAGGATTCAGAGTTCGGGGATATAGGTCTTGTAACATTCTGGAACTGTCTAGGGTGCTGATTCCAAGTTGTGAAGTGATGGCTGTTGAGGCTTGATTGAAAACTTAAGCCTAACTGCAGCATTCGGGCACATGATGATCAGGCAGGATATGACCCACCTGCCCATGAATGGATGATCTACACCCCCCGCCACTATGTCACTATATATTCGAGAAGCCCTATAGCCAATGCTACACTTCGATAAGCAGCACTGATATTCTGATAGCTGCGTCTTTCATTCCATGTCTCGTAGCATTTTCGTCTATGTACTGGTGCTTCAGGGCTGGTGGAGGAGGGGATCTCATTAATGATGATCCCAACATAAATTCTCAGGTATCCCCCTAAGATGGTACCTATATCACTCTCCCACGCTGGTGCATCTCAGGCCATTTACTGTGACGAAAGATGTAGCGCTTGGCATTTAGGGTTTTAGGGGTTGGGGTTCAGGGTTGCGGGGTTTTCGGTTTAGAGCTTACGATTTTACTGTAGGGACCCGCAAAACAATTACAATAGGCTTTGGGTTATAGTGTACTGCAGTTAATAAGGGGGGAGGAACAGTCGAACATATCTTCGTTCATGCCAGACATGCAATATGTACCGTTGCGCAACGTAAGTTGCTCTGTATACTGAAGTTTACAATTTCGTATGTTACAGTTCACTCTTCTCCGGGTCGCATCCAACGTAAACCCTCAAGCTGTAAATCCTCAACCTGATTGCAAAACCGAACTTCCTACATTCTGAACTCTTCTACCTTGGACCTTGGCCACCAAAAAATGCCAGTAAACTTCGTCAACAAAATTGCAACCGATCCTTTTGGAGAACCCTAATAGAATCCTTATTATCCCTTTTGGTCAATTTCAGTCACTATCACAGGGTGGGGGGTCCACTTAACCGATCCTACTTGAAGAAGCGACGTCTCAAGACAGGCAAGCCTTCGGAAAACCAAACAAGGACAAGGATTGCTGAGGCTTATATGAGCTACAGTCAATATTTCCCATTTACACAATGGGCATGGGCTTCTTATTGGGAACCGTACAGTCTGCAAAATGTTCCGAACATATTGGGGACTATACTATTCTACAAGACGGACCCCTATGTCCACTATCAAGCGTTCCTCAGATAAGCCTAATATTGACAATAGCTCATATCAGGGATTACAATACTTTCCCCCACAAGGTTACCCCCAAGATTTGGGAATGTACAGTATTAGGCCTCGTTAAGCCATACATTGTTCTTACTAGCTCCTTACAACCAGGGGGGTGGTACCTTTGGGGGCGGGGGGCATGATAATTCCTCATTATAGGGTCAAGGGATGTGTCGAGACCCTAGACCCTAAACCCCTCCGCCCTAAACCCATCCTAGCCTTGCCAGGCTAAGATCCCCATAGGCACCATGTTTGCAGAAGCAGCTTAAGGGTTGAGGGTTTAGGGTTTAGGGGTTTAGGGTTTAGGGTGTAGGCTGATCATGCAGCAAAAACCCAGTCATGTCTTTGTAGGCCCCGACACCTGTAGTCGCCCTTAATCAGATAGAGTATGGACTTCCCCAATGCCAGGATAAGGACCCATACCCTATACTCTATCTACTTACGGGCACTGCCACCCTATAACCCCGGCCTTCATGTGAGCTATAGTCGTATCCCCCTTAATAACCCCTATAGTAGTCCCCTATCTAATCCCCTATATAACCACCCTTTAAGGAGTTTAGACTACAGCTCATATCATTCATTTTCCATGTTTTCTTGCTTTGACTCCCCTTTTTGAGGAATCCCAAAACCGTCAAACCGGGGGGGCCTAACCCCTAAAACCCTACACAAAGACCCAAAGCCTACACCCTAAATCCTAAACCCTAGATTCGTTTAGGGTTTAAGGCTTAGGATCCTAAGCCCTATATAGAGGTCCCTACACCCTAAATCCTAAACCCTAGATTCGTTTAGGGTTTAAGGTTTAGGGAATAGGCCTTAGGATCCTATAAACAGGTCTTTGAGGGTAACAGGAACCCCCCGTCAGGTCACAGCTCAGGAGGCAGCCACAAGGCACTCCAATACGACATCACCCACCTCAGCATTGAATTTGGGTTTAGGGTTTGGGTTTTAGGGTTTGGGTTTTAGGGTTTAGGGTTTAGGTTTTAGGGTTTAGGTTTTGGGGTTTTGGGTTTTGGGTTTAGGAGTTTTGGCTTCAGGGATCCTAAATAAGGGGTTATTATATAGGAATTATATAGGGCATATGCGATGTGTCTAAAAAGGCTAGAAAGAGATTGTATCGAGTTCAATTAGGGGTTAATGTTGGACCCTGTTTAATGATAGGGGGTCCCCC
>CAJNIZ010029213.1:28130-40888 GCA_905231905.1 Symbiodinium pilosum | reverse complement strand
AAGCAATCTAAGTAACCTTCAGGGAAGCTTTTGAGTTTTGTTTGAGACTGAGCCTTGCAAGCTGTTTCTGTATTGCTTTTCTTAGCTAAAATCAAACAAATATAGCCAACTTTAGGTTTCAGAACCAGCTATTTTTCTAAATTTCGGTCCCCAGAACTTTTCATTATTCCGAATCCCTCAAACAATAGCTGATTCTGAATGATTTCCCCGAAACTTTTCAGTATTCCGGTACCCTCCATTAATTAGGGTGCGACATTAGGAATACTGCCCTAGAAAATGCAAAATCAAATAGGAAGAACATGGAAAACACCATGGAACCTGGGTTTACTTTAGTGACTATGTCAGGGTTTACGGTTTAGGGTTTGTTATGTATGGGCTCAAGTCCTTGCCAATATCATTTTGAGGACCAGTTGAGCTACCCCATACGTTATGTAGGTTTCTACATTAGGCTTGAGGAATTGGGGTTCTAGGACTCTAACGTTTAGGGCTTCAGTCTAAGGTGCAAGTCGATGTGGCAATAGCCGCATTCAATAGCCGGATCTTAGGCGGGAACTGTAGGTTTTAAGGATTTAAGGGCTCAGGAATTTCGAGATCGAATTTCAAGGTGAAGGGTCTCGGATTTGATGCGTTGGGATTTCAAATTTTGGGGCCGGGTCTAGACTTGCGGGTTGGTATGTTTGTTCCATGTTTAGGATCATGAAAATTCAGGATTCAGGGAGGCGCAAGTTTAGGGCGATATGCAAGCCCTGAGAGGGGCCTTAGAAAGTCCTTTTAGAAAATGAAGCCTGCTGGTACGAAGCACTGCGTCGTGTCCTTCTCCAATTCTAAAACACAGCTTGGCGTATCCGCATTTGATCCAGAAATATAAAGAAGTAATGGGGTGACTCCTCAACTTTAACTTGGAAATACTGACTTCAAGAAAAAAGTAGCTCCGTATGCCAAGCCCATGAGTCCCAAACCCCAAGATCTAAATCCTAAACCCTAAACCCCAATCCTTGAACCCCTAATCCCTAAACCCTGTGGATCCATAAGCACTAGTCCCTAAGTGCTAAACCCTTAACCCTAAACCCGAAGCCCATCACAATCTGGGCTTCCTACTGGCCGAGGCTGCTGGCGAAGCCTCCGTGTTGTTGTGAAACTCTTGGGGGTCTAGGGTTTGAGGGCTTAGGGCTTTCTTAGGGGTGTAGAAATATGTGCTTGAAGAAATACCAATATACTATAGGCATCATAGGGGGCTTGTAAGGTTCTAAGGTTAGGTCAGGATTTTCATGCTAGTGCTTGGGTTCCAGGAGAGGGGGTCCCCCGTTTACACTCCCCATTTATTCCGGTTCTCCATGTTTTGGGAAACTACCATATATATGTATATGTGTGTGTGTATATATATATATGGGAATCGTCTGGGGGTTACTGTAAGATCCATTCCCCCACTCGCCTTAAGCACCAGCAAGATTAGTAGAAGACAAGTGTATGGTCAAAGCTTCAAGCAATGGGAACGTGGCGGCTTGAGAAATACAGTCTGCCAGCATTGGGGGTGTGACGGTCGGAGGCTTCGGGCGCAAGGCTTGCAATTTTACTCTATTAGTTCTGCTGTGCCTTAGGGGAAACTACTTGAATCCTAAAACTGAAGCCTCATCCTTGAATCTCATTCAACCCGCAAAATTTTGGATGTGGCAACATGGAGTACATAGTCCCAAATCACCCTTTTTTGTCCGACATAGTTTCGGGTTTACGATTCAGATTCCCTAGCGATTGCGTCTTCAGCAACTGGAAGCTTTGGCAGAATTCCTGGTATTACAAGCGGAGAAACAACATCGGCATCCTCAAGGGCTTTCGTGGTATGAGGAGGGCACCACATCATTGGCAACGACTGCCATAATTCGTTCATTGGAGTCTGTAGTTGCGCACTTCTACTCAACTGCAACACTTCTCAAAATACATGTAGGCTAACTGGGAAGTGTGTTGCAACGCATGGAAACATAGAAAACCTGATGCAAAACTTGACCCAAAAATCCGGGTGTTGAGGAGCAGACTTCGAAATCTCCACCTGCATCTTGGAGGGATCAGCACATCGACGTTTGTCTATGTTCCAAGAGTTTGGAATCTACGGAGATCGGGTAGGAGGTCTTTTGAAACATCTTGTATAGGGGTCACGCATATTGCTCGAGGGTACATAATAGATGGATCGAACAGCACATGGGCATAGAGGAAATGAGCAAACATCTCCAACCACAGGACCCAACGATAGCACTTTTCTACGGTCCTGTGAAAAGTCTTCAGAACCTGGACCTGCTTGATTCTGGAGTGCTTCTTCACATCAGGGTCGCTTGAGAGTTGCAACTTGGGCTTTCAGAGGGTGCAAGGAAGTTTTGGGGCATATTGTACTTGAGCCAACATATCTATATCACCAGGTTCATGAGTGGAATGATACTGGTAACCGTTCGAGCTTTTACAAGGTAGGCGCCAAGTCTGCAAGAACTGCGCTGGCTCATGGCAAGACCACAGGTAGTGCTGGAAGGGACAAGCCAAGATCATGGCCCCTAAAGGGCTTAAGGCTTACATGGTAGGGAAACCTTTGTTTCAATCATGTGACAGGGCCTGAGCACATGAACACCCAAAACCTTCGCCGTGCGCTAGACAAGTAGAATGCACGGGTCAGAAAGATCCAAGAAGACACCACATGAGACCATCAAAAAGGTAAGGACGTTATCCGATGAGGAAGCTTGCGCCACAAGCTTACACTCAGGCATTTTCAGGGGTACATGACTAACCTTCCTCCCTCTCCACAAGTCTGTACTTGTCATGCGGGGGATCCTCATACTCCCCACATAAACTCCGTACATGCCATAAACTATACGGTTTTGACCTGCCCAATTTAGGATCACTGTTCTGAGAAATCCTGACCCTGAAGTTAAAAACCTTGAAAGTTCCTGAGCCTAACCCCGCCTTAGGGTGGCCTTGTTACCGGGTTGCTGTTAAGGAACTTAAAATGGTTACCAAAGCTAGCAAACCCTATGTCCCTATTACAGTATCTCAATCTAAATTCCTTCAGCCCTAAACCCTAAACCCTAAATAGTAGTTTCCATTTTTATTTCCATTATCCCTATATAACCCCAATATAGCCCTAAACCCTATATCCTATTACAGGATCTCAATCTAAAATCCTTCAGCCCTAAACCCTAAACACTCAAGCCGAGGGCAAGGCCGCCAAGGGGGTCGACTCCCGCGAAGGTAGCGTGCATAGAGGTAGGAGTCGTAGTGACCTAAAAGCGTG
This sequence comes from Symbiodinium pilosum, assembly GCA_905231905.1. Lineage (NCBI taxonomy): Eukaryota > Dinophyceae > Suessiales > Symbiodiniaceae > Symbiodinium > Symbiodinium pilosum. Next base: position 37,617 of record CAJNIZ010029213.1, on the reverse strand, counting down.
GCACTATGGCAGCTTGTGAGACTGTATGAGATCATAAGGATCCCATGGACATTCAGGTTTAGGGTGTTAGAGGGTTTAGGGTTTAGGAAAGGGCGTCTCGGGAATGTGGGAGAGGAGCACGGGAGTCCTTTCAGACACCTATGGGAAGCATTGGCCTACACGGAGAAGTGGTGAAGATGCAAACGGTTTCGCATCTAGGGTCTAAGCCCTAACACCTAAATTGTAGAAAAAGGACAAAGGAGCTGTAGTTTAAGCTCCTAGCGTTAACACCTAGAATACCCCCCTATCTAAGGAGTTTAGACTATAGCTCAATGGGAACCATACTGCCCTAGCAGGCCTTTGCAGTGATGCTACACGGATTGTGTAGCACGCGGTACGTTGCCAAAATTATGGTCGCTTGTTTTTGGTACCCTAATTAAATATCAGGGGCGATTTCGTATATGATGGGACCCGCAAAGAGACTATGATTTTGACAGGCTACCATCAGGTTTATGCGGAACAAGGAGGCATTGCCGCGGCCTGGGCGTTCTCCGAACAAGGGTTGACCTTTAGGGTTTAGGATTCAGGCTTCAGGATTATTATGTTTACAAAACCATTCCACATGACCAGAACAGTTCAAGGCTTAATACCCAGCTACTGACGAATTGTGAGCAAACTGCCGCATCAAGATGGCATTGCCAAAATCGATTCTCCAAAAGCGGTGCAAACTTAGTTTACCATGGGAACACAGATTCAGCATCCATTTTGTATTGTTCTTAGAAACTGTGAAGCGGTTGAGAGGCATTCTGGCAATTGAAAGAACATGTTCCTGATGATAATTATGGAAACACCAACATGAAGTTTTGAGAAGCTTGTCCATGTGTGGCCCCCCTCTGCTGCCTTGGTCATAAAGTGTAACTCTGAACCATAAACTGCAAACCTCTAAACCCTAAGTCTCTCGAAACGCAGGCGCAGGCCCCAAAAGCCCCGAAACCTTACTAAACCCCAAGCACCTCCATATTCAAATTTCGCACTACTCAAAAATGGCAGCTCATAGCCCTGATCTTGTCTTACTTGTGCTCATAGTACATGGGACCGCTATAGGATCCATTTTTCAATTCCAACACCCAAACCCTAAACCCTGACCCCCCTAAACCCTCAAACCTAAACCCTACCTTAAACCCCATTCCTCCACTCCCGAGTACCCACCCGAAAGTTGACGGGTTCCAGCATTTGGCGTAATCCCTATATGGAAGTTTCTCTAACCTTGGAGTCCCCACAGGGATCCAAAGAGATATATGGGGGTTTCTCGCAATTAGGGGTACCTTTTGCGGGGTCCTCATAATAAGAGCTACAATATTTGGGGGTCCATATTAGGGTCCCCTAATGATTTATGTAAACTAAGATTTGGGTACTGGGACTATAAGAGGATTATGGGGGTCCCTTCGTATCAGGGATTATATAGGGATTATCTTGACAAACTGCCAGAAAGCCTCAGAGTCCCTAGGGTATCACTATGTTGAGAAACCTGCACATAAGGGCCCTGCGTCCATGAAGGAAGTAGAAGGAGGGAAAATACTGGATGCGCAAGAAGCTGGCAGGCGAGGCAAACAGTCATGTCATGAGAATAACGACCCAACCTCCCCCTTTGTTTGAAGGCATTTTCTGGAGGGAAGTTTCCAGGTGGCTACCCTTACTTAAGCCTTCAAGAAGACCTATATGCGGAGCCTAGAATAGGATCAAAACCATGCAAGGCTCATAGGCGGGAGGCTACCCACCTGAAATGTTCTTAGGCCTTACGGAGCCCAACCCGATGCCTAAAGGCAAATAATAATCCCAAAACGAGGCTTCAGGTTTAGGGCTTAGGGTTCCCTAAAGCCCGGGGATTCCCGAAGGTTTAGGTTTTAAGGTATATGGTTTAGGTAAAAATTCCCATGGTCATGGGCCCAGGTCTACAGCAGCTAAGGCAACTACAGGAAAGGATTTCCCACGGGGGCACCTTGCATGATCCTACATAATTTAATGGACATGGGTTCCTTATTAGGAGCTACATGAATTAGGGACTACAGGTCCCTAAATCAGGCAAGTATTGACAGTAGCCCATATCAGAGGTTACAATACTGTCCCCCACAAGAATAAGCCACTCCCCCATATTCAGAGTACATCCCTCATATAACTTCCCATAACCCTATATAGCCTGCTGCATATACAAATTGAGGCTCTCCCCCATTGGAAACTCGCCTCTAATGGGCTGCAGTAATAATTAGGAAGGTTCAGAGAGTGTCATGGCTTTCGGTTTGAGTTCTAAACTGGTTTAAGGGTTTAGGGTGGAGAAGTCTTGAAGGACATCTAACAAGGCCTATAGCTGAAATTTGGGGGGGTTTTGGAGATGGGGCTATCCTGCAAACTCTAGGGATATAGGTATCGTGCAGGGAGATTTCCGTGGAAATGTTGAAGCACAAGGCCAGGATTGTCTGCATCTGCCACCCATGCAGCCGGAAACACTCGTTTGTCATGCTATTCTCACCACTCCTGCTATGACTGATAATCTCCAAGCCCAAGCTGAGCATCCGAAGTAGTCAGTTGCGTTTTTCGTGTTTGAACCCAATAAGGGCGGAGTCTTCTCATCAAACGACAATCCGAAAGAGAGCCCTGTCTTTCTCTAGCTGGAGGACAATAGCCTCCCTACCCACTGACAGTACAACACACCTGGCCTGCTGGACTCGTAGAGCAATATGGCCGCCTCGTTGTAGGTCACCACGTGCCTCAATGCAGTCAAATGGTGAGTTCCTTCAAGTAGGGGTTACTTTGGAACTGTCAGGACAGGTAGAGGGGTCATGAGGAAATTATGACGGTCCAACTTGGGGCTTATACAGAAACTCACCAATGATAAGCCCTGGGTCCTCAACACTGGATCCTGATTCACCCTGGCCTGCGTGGAGCTGCTGAAAGGTGGCGTATTTTGCGTCACGCCCCCTTACTGCAACAGTCGTGTCACTGTCGAGCAAGAAGTACGGATACTGTTCAAAGACCTTGGAAAAATACCTGAACCCTAAACCCTCTGTACCAGCGAGTGACCCAAAATACAAGCTCATGTAGATGGCATGCGTAATTTGACCATTCTGCATGGGATACTGCATGCTGACCTTCTTGCATGTGAAACCAATGGCAGAATCCCACCTCTAGAAGTTGGTTCGAAACCCCTCGTAATTGCAAAATCCTATCCGCTGGTACCGGGCGACCAAAGGCAGGAGCTGTCATGCCTAATTATGCATGAGGCTCCCTCCCGCATCAATTCTGGGGGTGGGGGTGGAGGGTGGGGGGGTTGGAGTACGGTGTAGCGAACATGCAGGTACACTGCCAATCGTATCAGGAACCATGGACCTACTCATACAACAAAACAAACCTACTAAACTCCGATGCAAGGATGATCCTAGCTTCTGGCCGTACCGGATAGGACGATCCTTAGGGATACCCCGAGCACCTGCGCAACCCAGGGACGAAAAGATGCTATCACAAACAAATTGCATGTAAGGTGCGCAACAAAAGTTACCACCTGGTATGCGCGGCTTGATAAACACAAATAATTGCATGTTCACGACTAATTTTAAGCCACCGTTGAAACTTTGAAGCATCATAAATGGGGTTACAAGTACCCTAACTTACGTTTCAACTGTAGCTCTCCTTGGGGACCCCCTGCCTAGCTACGAACGACCCTTCAATCACCCCTAACCCTGCATGCTTTTCCCCGGACCCCACACTGATTGCCCATGAATTCACAGAGTCGCGCGGAAACATCAGCAAAACTAGCGGGAGCTTGGCAACCCCAACCCCCAACTGAGGACCCTATCAGAATCAAAAGACATGAATTTAAGGGTTTACGGTTTAGGTCTAAGGTTTGGGGTCTAAATTGTGGGTTTGTGATCACCGAAAACCTCTACGTTGCATAATTACCCATACTCTTCACGCGTAAGCCTTGCTTAGCTAGAACACAATACACTATAAAACGTTGTTCCGATTCAGTAGCCCGCAACGTAGCTTCCAGCAGTCGGTGGCACCCTATATCCGTTATATCATGATATTCTTTATGGGGACCCCCAAAAAGTACGCCCAATTTTGGGAAACGCCACTATCGTCTTGTGGAGACACTTGGCTGCTGAGTTCGCGGCAAGTACATTGCTTGGACCTTCGCGAACAACTTTTACCATCACACGGCAAAACATGGGTACTGTAGGGAAAAACTGTACCGTACACCCTAATTGCGCTCCAGAAGGCTTTCTCTGGTCACCCGACGAAAACACAAGTTCTCAGGATTCTCTTGCCCGATGGGTCTACATTAATGCGCGCTACTTACGACAGGTCTGCGAGTCTATCAGTCTATCGCTGCACACGACTTACGACAAGCCCGCAAGTCTCCGAGAAATATCGCATTTCGGAACCTAGACCCGTCACCCCCCTGGCCCCAATATGAACCTTGTATTCGGCTACAACTTCTTCTAAGCGATTCTAAGCCCAATAGCACAGCCGGTACAGCCCAGAAAACGTTGATTGATTCGTGGCAACCCTTCCCCCTAGACTGGAGCATGCCACGGGCGCTGCCTTGGCCAGCGGTGAGCGATACCGAGTGGCGACAGCCCGCGGCGTGGCCCGAACGAGCAGGCGAGAACCTTGCGAGGGCGAGGGGCTGGAGCGCCCGGTGAGCACGGCCCACACGTGGAAAGCTTGAACGCGAGCGCCAGCGACTGGCTGGCCTAGAAAGAGAATGACCTTAAAACTTATAAGGCTTCGGATTATATATAGCATTAAGGGTGCAAGATTCGGGATGTCAGGCTTAGGATGTAAGATTAAGGGTTTAGGATTTACGGTTTAGGATTTAGGGCCTAGGACTTTTAGGATTTAAGGTCAAAAGCTTACATGGGATTTGGGGGTTAGGACTAGGATTTAGGATTTAGGATTTGGGGCTTAGGTTTTAGGATTTGCTTTTTAAGGTTTAGGGTTTTCAGAGCGCTGCTTCTTCTAGGTGTGCCTGCGTTATTTTTTGTTCTACGTCCAATCTCTTTCAAAAGTCCTCAACCCTCTGTGACAGCCACGTTGGGAAAGCAACCCACAGTTGCGCCGGTCTAGTCCCTGACAGCTCAAAGCGCAGGGGTTTCAAAAAAAGAGCAATGCCGGCGCAGGCTGTTGGGAGGAGCCACCCGTCCTTGTCCGCTTGATATGGGTGTTTCGGCGACAGTGGTGTCTGCGAGCTCCGGGCGGTTTCCAGTCCGGGTGGTCCTCATCATAACATGAGCGAGCCCACGGCTCAAGCCATGTAGGAGTTTCCTGCAGCATTTCAGTCACAGTTTGCAGCTTAGCATGGGCAGCTGCTAAGTAATATACTGACACGATCATGCGTGAGATAAGTGATCCTCATCTGTGGTCACAACAACAGCGGCATCGCCTGTGATGTCCTCTGACCAAAGCAGCGTTCTAGGGATACTGTTGTCGCCTAGAATTCCAGTGGAGAAGCCTCCATCAAGCCAGTCATGTCAAACGATTCCTGGCAACAGACATATGTTTCTCTGAGCAGCGGCGGGCTTGCAATCACGGAGATAAAAGTATCCACATGTGTGGGGTCACGTATCTTCTGGACAGATGTATAACTGGATGCGGGGATCGCGGTGAAGGTCGAGCAACTGCCTTCCTTACTCATCTTTGCGGCTTGTGTTCCCGACCTCGTCAGCGGCTGGCTACATTACGATGAGCATTTGGAAGCTGATGCTCAGCCTGGCTTGGCGCGGGGTTTCGGAGTTCTGCAGTATTGCGGCAATTGTATCTTGATCGGGGTCCCTGCCAGCTTCCCGGCTTGCTGCGGGAACTCATCACACGAGGGGGCCCCGCCAGCTCCCCCACAGTAGCCAGAACTCCGCTCATGAGGTATACTGATGTTGCACCGGATTAATTACGCATAGTAGGCAGCTACGTCTCCAAACAGAAACGATTCGTTCTTCCCACATGTGACCTGAGCCAGCATCATCTGCAGGGTGCTCATGAGCTCCAAAGGTCCTTGCAGACATTAGCCCAGGGTCATCCACGTTGGGAAGCCTTGGGGTTCATAAATTTCATTCATCCAAAGCGAGTACCAAATCCTGTTTTGGCGCTGAAGGCGTCCAAGTCGACATTGAACCTCAAAAAGCAGGAGCCAGGCGCATTGCCGTGTACATTGTATTACATTTTGGATCTTCGGGCTGCCCTGTCCCCCACCCTTATGTCTGGAGCCCATTTCTAGTTAGGACCGGACCGTTACTGAATACATTCTGCGGATAGTTGCAGTATGCAAGATCTAGGGCTTAGGATTGAGGATTAAGGTTTATGACGTAACACAGGCTTTAGGTTGTACGGTTTAGGGGCTACGATTTCGGATTCAGGACTTGAGGTCCAGGATGCAGGATCTAGGTTTAGGATGTAGGGTGTAGGTTGCACTGAGCGTAGGCAGACACCACAACACACGTCCCGCGTGGTGGTGTGCGCGCGATACATTAGCACACGCTAAACCCTAAACACTGATCCTCCAGGCGGTCTGGGCAAACCCAAGACCCCTACACCCTGAATCCTCCAGGGTAGCATGCAAACAAAATATTCACTCTAACCCGTGTGCAACTACTGTAACCACCTAAAAACAAAAACGGTACCCGTAAACCCCCTAAGCCCCTACACTCTGAACTCTTGTAGCTCTTGTCTAGCTATAGGACATAAACCTTTAACCTCGCAAAATCCTGAACCTGAGTCTGCAGTCCGGCCTCAGGCAGGTCCCTTTCCACATATTCCAAGGAACGCCTACTTGGAGATTCATGGGTTTTGGGTTTCATGGTTTTAGGGTATAGAAGATTCAAGGGTACAATAGTTGTAACTGTGCTTTAATGGTTTGGCAAGGATTCTGGTTATGAAGGGCATATACGGACGTCTGGGGTTGTATGAGAGGTGGAGTGGAAATAGAAGTACGAGGACTATGGTCATAACCAAATCAAATGACTTATAACCCCACTTATCATAGCCACCCTAAATCTAATGATGCCAAAAAAAACCATGTAGTCCCTGCCTAAACCTTACGTAAAGACTGGTCATCACTAAGAATGAACCTCCCAGCGAGGAAAAACCAATGAGTGGAGTGCGGAGCGAATCTACGGATTGTTATGAGGGTCATGCGGACTTCTTACAGGGATCCATCCATCTCCCCAACTCCCCCTTAAGCAGAGGTAACTCTCAGACAGTGGGGGTGCATGGGTTCAGAGCTCTAAACTTCAGGGTTTCGGGCTTCGGCGTTTCAAGTTTAGGGGTTCGGGTCTGCCGGCGCAACAAGAGAAGAGCAGGAACATTTGTGTACTATTGAACCCTGCCATTCATTCCGACCAAGCCCAGTCGCCCTCCTCCGAGCAAACATGAAAACCCAATAAAGAATGTGAAGACTAAATGGAAATTCCACCCCCAATCACACATTTACTTATTGTAGCCACTGCCATAAATGGCAGTTGTACACTATGTCGCTTCTGGCAATGACTTTCATGTCAATGGCCCGTTTCTTCTGGTCCGCATCCAAAGGTTCCGTGGATTTTTTGCCTTTCTGCTAATTTCTCTGCGGCTGTTTTGTCGCTTAATTAGAGGCATCGCCTTTCGGTAGGGCTTGTGGTCAGCTGTGCACTGCGCGCCGCAACGCTGCACGCGTGGTGCCCGTACTGCAGCAATAGCGCGCAGGTAAGGCGACCGTCGCCTTACCTGCTCTTCTCAGCTTGCATGACGTCAGTCAAGTGGAGTAGCTCATAGTTAGTCTAGCTACAGAGCATTTTCCTGACCAGAAGGACATGGAAAGGGCACCCCCCCATTCCTGGAAACCCTATAGGTTGTGTCTATGTTTGGTTCTGGAAGGGGCCTCTGCTTGCTTGTATTTCCTTCATAGTAATGCTAAACCTCCCGCCTCCACACACCTATTACTAAATCTTCCCCAATAGAGAGCTGCAAGCATGAGTCACATATCTAGTGTTAGTGGTCGAGGAAGGCTGTCAAACATCAGTATGACTCACTGGTTCTCAGTAAGGAATAATGGACTATAATCCCTAAACCCTAAATATAATCCATATACAATGTGCTCCTATATTTAGTATTAAGAGCCAGTAAATCTAAGTACGAAGGAATTGACCAGATCAATTCTTCCCGAAGCCCTGAACCTTGGGTCCCACAGTTTAGGGTTTAGGGTAATAAGAGCTGACATAGTCTCTTCATGAGACCCTTTTAAGGACAGTTAGTGCAAGGTGGAAGGACCCAAACTAGATATCAAAAAGTCAAAAGCCCAAGACCCTAAAAAGCCCGTACTCCTACACCCTTAGCTCCGAAAAACAAAAATAATCACACCCTCCACCCTACCCGGACCCCAAAAGTATGTAAAATAATGGCCTTTTGGGCTATTATTTTGGGTTTATGGCTATATTTTGCATACTTTTGGGGTTTAGGAAAAGACTAAAAGCCCTAAAGTTCCTCAGGAAAACGCCGGACTTGGCCCAGCGAAGGCTCTGTCTTGCTAAAGCAGGAAAACCCATGCTTACCCAATGGAGTTATCTAGCGTTGTATAGAGGCTTTATATGTCTGGTGTATGTGATTTAGGTTTTTTTTTGGCGTTTAGGGTTTGGGGTGTTTAGGGCTTAGTTTGGGCCACTCCCCTCAGCGTTATGGAGGGGACATTGTAACTGCCTCTTGTGGTAACTCTTACTCTCAGGGGGAAACCTTCAGTTGTATAGGCAGTATACAGGGTTAACAAGGACTATATAGGGGTTGTATAGGGGCGGCATAAGAATTATATAGGGGTTGTATATGGTGACATAGAGGTAGCTAGAGTTTCCAGTTTCCAAAAATTGGTGGGCCCTGTTTTGCGGCAAGGAGTATAGTATTGCGGGGTATACAGTGGGGCCCTCATCCATTTTCAGAAATACCTCAGTGGTCCTTGAGTTACATGAATCCGGTTGAAACGCGCGAGCAGGCGTTGGCAAAGCCCTCATCATGCAGGGTTTGCGGACTACTTGCCCAGGAACCTCCAAGTATGGTTGAAGGTTGGGAGTTTCGGCAGAGATCAAAACAAGGATTTGGCACGACTCTTGGCGGCAACAGAGGTAAGAACCCCATGTGACAGGGCTCGTTGCTGGACTCATTGCATGTCTACGGCATCAGAGGAATCCATTGCCAACAGAGCGCAGCCAGGGGCGGGCTCCTGCAATATCCACCCTCGAAACGCCCCAAGTAGCCTTTCTGTTCCGTCCGAAAGAAGCCCATGTTGGCATGTTTTCGTTTAAGCTACCAGTTCGGGTGAGGTGGTAAGTAGTCATACCCTAAGTCCTCAAACCGTTTGAACCCTAAACCCTACTGGGGGGGCTCTCGTGGTAAGTCTACCTTGGAATATGTGAATACACTATGAGGATTCTAGGAAGGGTTATTGGGGATAGTAGGGAGACTTTCGTACTACCCTAAACTCTAAATCCTAAAC
>CAJNIZ010029213.1:10284-21987 GCA_905231905.1 Symbiodinium pilosum | reverse complement strand
GCCCCAAAGCCTGGAGCCGAAACCTCGACTACCTAGTTAGGGTTTAGGGTTTAGGGTTAGCCTTGGGTACTGCCCCCCCCCCCCCCAGTAACAGTCCATATTAGGGGTCCTACAAGGGCTATACAGTCCTAAACCTAAATCCAAGACCCTAAACTCCGCGTTTGAGCCCCAGGGGCTTAAACTCAGATGCAAAAAGCTGGACTCAAGGCTCTGGTCCCTAAACTCAAACTCTAGAACCTAAACCTTGACCTTAGAGCTCTAAACTCAAAACCTTGACTAGGCCGAATTGTCCCTTAACAGCTATGATAGTGCAGATTTTAGGAAACCCCCCAGATAGGACAGACCCCCTAAGAAGGACACTAAGAACGTACTTAGAATGGACCCTACAGGTTACGTGGAGGGTCTGTCCTATCTGGGTCCGAGTAAACCCTGGAGCCCTAAACCCTGAAACCCTAGAAGTCTAAACCCTGAAACCCTAAACCCTTAAACCCTGAACCCATCTATCTCAATATCATCACTGCATTGCCGAGCGGCGGGGTCCAGCCTCTTCTTCAAAGTCAGGCCTCTGCCGCTTTCTTCGGCAGATTGCCTGCGTGAGGTGCGGTTTAGGGTTTAGGGTTTAAGGGGGTTTAGGGTTCAGGGTGAGCTCTAGTTTAAACTCCTAGTATCCCCTTAATAGCCTAAGGAGTTGAGTATTGAGACTATAGCTCATAAAGGGACTAGGAGTCTCTTTATGGGGTTACAGGGGATATATAGGGGTTATTTACAGGTGGTGTACATGGAAAAGAACATGGAAGCGACAATCTAGGGATTCCCGCATAGGGGCAAAGGGGTTAGGGTTGAGGGTTCAGGGACATTTTCCAATAACGGAGAAGTCAATGGAAACCAACATGCAAAACGAAACGGATACTGGGGTTATGAAATGGCGCCACTAGTAGTAGCTTAAACGAGGATCATGGTATAATAGTTCTCGGTTGGGAAAGACTATCTCCTCCTTTAAGTTATGGTAGAGGTTGTAGCTCATGGGAGGTTTTGGCTTTAGGTGGCACATGTGAGCCATAGTCTAAACTCCTAGTATTCCCCTTAATAACCCCTATAGTAGTTCCCTATGTAATCCCCTATATAACCCCCTTTAAGGAGTTTAGACTATAGCACATGTGAGGTGTAGTCGGCGAGAGAACCGGTGTTGGGCAACCCGCCATCCTGAGCCTTGCGGCAGGAGGGTTAGGAGAGAAGCATCCCTAAGCCGTCAAACCTAATCCCTAAACCCTAATCCCTAAACAGTAATGTGGGGGTTTCCCAAAATTAGGGGTACCCTTTTAGGGGTCCCAATAATAAGGACTATAGTATTTTGGGGTCTATATTGGGGTCCCCTTATTTTGGGAAACTACCATGTAAACCCTTGATTAATAAACCTCCTCCTTTTAAGGGCCTTGATATTCGGATCCCTATTATAAGTCCTATTATTAGGAGGAGGTTTATTAGTCATGGGTCTGGGTTAGCTTCCATTTTGATTTTCCATTGTCACTACACAGCATGTATGAATGACCTCTATTTCTGCTTTGATAAGATTTGTTCAGGCAATGCCCAGTCATGCTCACGTGGTGACCATCTAGACTGACTGGTTCTTAATTAGGAGTATGGCAATCTATTATATATGGGGTTATATGGGGGCTGTATTCCCTTGTTCCCTACTGACTCCCAGGAACTAGCCCTGTAGAACCCCTACAAACTCTACTTCCATGTCATTTGCCATTTTTCCATTTGGATCTCCATTGTCGCCGGTATATTACCTTATTCCCTACTAAGAATCCTAAACCCTAAATCCCTAACGAAAACCTGAATCCTAAGTGAGCCAGGTTGATCTGGAGCTGGCTCACCCTGCGTGAGACACCCAAAGTCTTCAACGCCGGGGAACACAGTTTCTGGAATCAAGGGTTCAGGGGTTTAGGGGTTCCAATTTTAGTGATTTAGGGTTTAGGGTCCAGTTAACGTCCTCTGCTTCCAGTCCCACTTTGCGAGCATCCCCAACCTACTTCAGATCAAGGCCGCCCATCCCTCCGCCAATATTACATACTTCTTATAATTCCGAAAAGCCAATGTATCTTGGGGACCGTCTTTCATGTTAGGGGGTGGGATTAACTTGGGGAAATAGGGTGCGAGCGTTAAGGCTCAAAGGTTAGGTGCATATGATGGTTTCTCCAAAGAAGGCTAGAGTAACTAGATCATCATTGGGCATTACAAGGACCATTATACTAAACCCTAAACCCTAAACCCTGTACCATAGACTACTATATGGGTGGTTGTCAAAATTATGGTCCCTTTTTGGGTACCCTAAATATTGGGTGTCGTATTATAATAGTAATTTAACAAGGGACCATAATTTTGACAACCACCCATATACTACAATATAATATACTACAATATCATGAATGATGACATACTACAATATCCCTAAACCCTAAACCCTAAACCCTAAACATATAAGATGCTACCTTACAGTAAGGACCCTTGGGATGCTCTGGAGATGCGATTTAGGGTTTAGGGCTTAGGGGTTTAGGGGTTTAGGGGTTTAGGGTTTAGGGTTTAGGGGTTTAGGGTTTAGGGGTTTAGGGTTTGGGGTTTAGGGCCTGGGGTTCAGGACAGAATCATGAGGGGAAGTGCTGGGGCCATTGTTCGGGATTCACGGGACAAGGCTCTGTTTATGGTTGAAACTATTTGTCAAAGCAGGCTTTTGTCCGGATTTGTAGCAATGCCTGTCCTGAACATACTTTGCTTACAGTTTCGGATTTAACGTGCAAACCATTGGGTTGAGGGTTTCGGATGATCCCCTCACATTGGCCCGCTGAACCCTGAACTCTAAATGGTAGATGCCGTTTTCTTTTGCATGAACATAACCCCAAATCCCATATGTCCCCTAAACTCCGTATGTCTCTAAAATCCTATATCCCTCAAAACCTATCCCTAAACCACAACCCACAGTTCGCACAACCCCTAACCATAACCCAAGCTCCCCGAGGCCCCGAGTCGCCCGCCTCGCAATCGCCTCCCAGCACGTGGCCGATGGCCTGCATCTTCTTAGCTAGAAAAAGGGTTTAGGGTTTAGGGTTTAGAGCTTCAAGGGTGGAAAAAGAAACAAGGGTTCTTGGCTATAGTTGTAGCCAGTTAACGTAAAAAGTTTTCATGGGCTTGCACTTGTCAGTCAGAAAATGGTCAAACCTAGCTATAATTTAAACGCCTAGTATCACCCTTTTGTAACCCCTATCGTACTCCCCTAGATAACCCCCTACATAACCCACCTTTAAGAAGTTCAGACTATAGCTCATATGGTATTCGAATTTCACGGATTAGGTCCTAAGCCCTAAGCTCTAAACCCGAAACCCTAAACCCTAAGCCCTATGCTCTAAACCCTAAACCCTAAACCCCAACCCCTAAACTCTAAACCCCTAAAGCCCATCCATCCTTTAGTCTGTCAATTGCAGTCCATCTTAGTAGGGGCTTCGCCCAAAACATGTCCTTCCGATAACCCCTAAACGCAAACCCTAACCCTAACCCTAATCCGGAATCCCTAATCCCGAATCCCTAAACCCTAACCCTAACCCTAATCCCTAAGCCCGAGACCCTAAGTCCTGAACTCCATACCCCACTCCCAACTTGTCTGGTGATATACCCTAGAAAAATCTTGGGCGCACCCTCAGAAGGAAGGACCTCCAGGGTTCAGATAAACTCTAGGGCCTATAGTCCCCCTTAAGTAGATCTCATATGAGGTATATGGGGATCTGATTATAATACACCCGAAGCCACATTCTATCTACTTAAGGGGGACTATAAACCCTAGACCTTAGATTCTCAACGCTTCAGGGGTGGGCAGTAGATTGCAATAGATGGAACAAGATCCAGAAGTCAAGTGACCGAGCAGGGGCATGGAACTTTCCAAGCTTTCTTTGCGGGTTTACTCTGCACCCGGCTCTGTAAGAGAGAGCTTATGCAGAAGCCTCAGTTACTACCAGCACAATCCTCCTGTAATGTATGTCCTAGTACAGCCCTACTGCAATGATTTCAATGCGTCGCAACACCCGATTCGACTCAAAGAAGCTCTGACACTGCCCCAACTGCAAGGAAAATTCTAGCGCCATCCCCCTTTCGACTCCCAGTCAATGAGAAACATCAGGGTCTTCAAAAGCAGCCAGCGACGCTTTGCGCAATGCAGATGGAACTTCTAGCCAGCTTCAAAAACCATAAAAAGAATGTTATACTATAGCACATAAGCTATAGTATATTATACTATACCATATTCTGGTATATTATACTATATGGGAAAACAGCAGATGGCACAAGAGTTACGGCATGCTCAGACCTCTACCGGCCGCAGCTGATGTTGAACAGCACTGCTGTCGCCACCGAAGTCAGAATTGCCCCAGGTCACCACGGATCCATCTGCAAGGATGGCCGCAAAAGCCCGGTCAGTGGCGTGAATCTGATGCACATTCTTCAGCTGATCTTGCACCAAACTGCTTTCGCCACCCCCGTCAGCATCACCCCAGGTCACCACGGATCCATCAGCAAGGATGGCTGCAAAAGCCCGAGGATTGGCCTGAATCTGCTGCACATTCAGCAGTCGATCTTGCACAGCATTGCTGGCGCCACCGTAGTAAGCATTGCCCCAGGTCACCACGGATCCATCTGCAAGGATGGCTGCAAAAGCTTTCCAAGTAGCTTGGATCTGCTGCGCATTCTTCAGCTGATCTTGAACAGCATGGCTGTCGCCACCGAAGCCAGCATTACCCCAGGTCACCACGGATCCATCTGTAAGGATGGCTGCGAAAGCCCGGTCAGTGGCGTGAATCTGCTGCACATTCTTCAGTTTATCTTGCACCGCACTGCTTTCGCCACCATCGTCAGCATCACCCCACGTCACCACGGATCCATCAGCAAGGATGGCTGCAAAAGCGGACGAACTGGCTTGAATCTGCTGCACATTCAGCAGTCGATCTTGCACAGCATTGCTGGCGCCACCGTAGTCAGAATTGCCCCAGGTCACCACGGATCCATCCGCAAGGATGGCCGCAAAAGCCCGTTCACTGGCACGAATCTGCCGCACATTCTTCAGCTGATCTTGCACCACACGGCTGTCGCCACCCCCGTCAGCATCACCCCAGGTCACCACGGATCCATCTGCAAGGATGGCTGCAAACGCACACCAATTGGCTTGAATCTGCTGCACACTCTTCAGCTGATCTTGGGCAATACTGCTGTCGCCACCAAAGTCAGCATCACCCCAGGTCACCACGGATCCATCTGCAAGGATGGCTGCAAAAGCGTAGCGACTAGCTTGAATCTGTTGCACATTCTTCAATTGATCTTGCACAGCATGGCTGTCGCCACCATCGAGAGCATTACCCCAGGTCACCACGGATCCATCTTCAAGGATGGCTGCGAAAGCCCGGTCACTGGCCTGAATCTGTTGCACATTCTTCAGCTGATCTTGCACCGCACTGCTGTCGCCACCAAGGGCTGCATTTCTCCACGTCACCACAGATCTATCGCCGAGGACGACAGCGAATGCTGCGGCATGATTCGCTCTAGTAGCCTGTATCATGGTGGGCTGTATTTGCAGGTTCAACAAATCGTCATTGCACAGCTCACTGTCTTTGATTGTCTTTGCTTCATCCAACACGAAGCCGCTGGAGTGGACAAGCCTGCCCCTTCTGACTGACAGAGCCCTTTGCGCACGTTGCTTGAATACCCCAACATCAACATCTTGTCCTGTTTCAATCTGGACTGTCCTTCCACTCAGCAGGCTGACATGAAGCGTGATTGACATGACGCAGGCTTGGACCTGCCCTGACACTCTGAAGAGTAAGCCAAATTTATAAGACGTAGGGTTCGGGGTAATTACCAAGCTGGGCGCTGCGCCTGTCAACTGTTACATCTGATACATTATACACAAGTCTTCTGCTGAAAGGCGCTGTAATAGATTCCACAGGCCTCCATGAATTCCAAAAGGTATGGTATGTAGTTGAAAGCGTATGTGAAGGTATGTGCCGACTTCTTGAACCGTTTATACCGACGGCAAGCTCTAGGGCAATGAAGCCTTGCAGAACCCTAAACCCTAAACCCTAAACAGGTTTGCATCGCTGCGCATGGTCAGGGTAAACTAACGATTGGATGTAGAGTCTCGGGCTCAAGGTGTCAGGTTGAATGATTCCTGTTTAAAAGCTTATATAGTATATAGGGCTTTATAGGGGTTATATAGGGATAATGGAAAAGAAAATGGAAACTACTGTGTTCTAGTAAAGTTCATATATAAGGTTACAAAAATGCTGCAAGCCTACCCCGGCTTTGAAAAGGAGCTTTAGCAGTCTATACCGCAAGCCCGAACCCACATAAAAGCGCGTTGAGCAGTTTACTTGGACATATAGCTTGTTGTCTGAGCAATTCGCTGCCGGACCCTACAAATAATTGGGGGCCCAGTAGGCTAGAGCACGGGCCCCCCCTACTCCCCCCCTTGATACCCTTTACTTAGCCCTAATTATCCCTGCGTAACTTTACCTAACAGGGGATAGGATAGGGGTGGTAGGGAAACCTCACTCCCCACGAACCACTCCTTCATGCTGGCCAACAACAAATTGAACGACTCAGTCATTTGGGGAGAAACCTAAACCCTACTTTAGAGGTTCCACATTTGAGGTACAGTATCAGGGCTTGTTTTTCCAGTAAAGGGGTTTAGGGTTTAGGGCTTACGTTAACATGCGCCCATCTTATGCCATCTGGCTAAAGTATGCCCCAGAGGGGCAAGTGTGAAACGGCCTGCTAGTTCCGGGTGCCAGTGAGTGGGTCAGAGCTGTCGTATAGGGTTCGGGGTTTAGGGCTTAGGGTCGTATTTGTACTGGTACAAGCATCATCGTCATCAGTATTAATGCGTCACTTTCTTCAAAATACATGGGGATTCGACGGAGGTTACTAGGGTTCTCCTTTAAGATTATGTGAGCTATGGTCTAAACTCCTTAAAGGGGTATAGCGAAGTGTCATGGGGTCATGCAGGGGGATACTAGGAGTTTGGACTACAGCTCATGTGTTTTTGAAAAATACCTTGGTCACTGCGACGGCGCTTCTCCAACTTGATTAACATGAGATACCCTGCATCAAACAAGCATGGAAGCCCGTAGGGCTTCCCAGTTTGGCCCCCTTTTGGACTTCGGTGTCAGTGCGGTGAGTGCAAGTGCTAGGAAATCTTCAGGATCTTGGGGGTGGAAAGTTCGGGGTTCAGTGTCTGCAGAATGAACCATGCAGGCAAAATCTGAAACCTTACCCCAAAACTAGCCAGTTCAGCTCTAGACAAACATGGAAGCCCATACAGCACCCTTTCGAAAGGACAGCAACCTAGGTAGGGATCCTAAACTCTAAACCCTAAAGGGCAACCATGTTTGTTTGGGGGAGTTAGATCTCTAAACCCTGAACCCTAATTCCTAAACCCTAAACCCTAAACTTTTTTTGGCTTCCATGCTTGTTTCGGAGGGAATAAGATCCCTAAACCCTAGTTCCTAGTTCCTAAACCCTAACGCCTTTTGGGCTTCCATGTTGGTTTGGGGGAGTGACTCTAAGCTAAGTATCCCTACACCTGCAAGCCACGTGGTGGCTTCAAAGCCGGACGTGGTTCGGTTTTGAGGGATCCATGCTATTGGGATGGAAAGGGGATATACCATACTATGGGTTAAGGGTTAAGGGCTTTTTTGGGATGGTAACGGGATATACGAGTCCCCTCGGTTAAACAAACTCTATGAGAAGTCTTCAAGACATGCAGGTACCCCTCAAACTGACCCCAATTCATAGCACAGGTCTTCCTGCCTCACCATGGTGCTCGCAGTAGGTGCCTTGTGCCGCACAAGATTCAAGGTCACGGTTAAGGATGTCGTCCTGTGTTGTAGCCTTACATGTCAACAACTCTGCCAACACGTTTGGCATTTGGGTTTTCTCCAATAGCAAAAGCGATATGAGCTATAGTCTAAACTCCTAGCATCCCCCTCAAGAAGCCTGATAATGCTCATCTGTATAATCCCCTATGTAACCAGCTTTCATGAGTTTGAACTACAACTCATATAGAATCCCAAATTCTATGCACCTGTCCCTGCTCATTAGGGTCTAGCATGCGACTCCTTCAACCCTTAGCCCTACCAGCCACGCCAGTTTCCCGCCTCTTAGAAGGAATTACCCGTAAGTAGTAGGTACAATCTATAAACCTGTAGGTAATTGGGTTTTGTCTCGAGCCTTAAGCCTTACAGCCCGCCACCCTCAACCCCACACAACAGAAACCCTAGACCCTAGGTACCGCTATAACCCATTGCAAGGGACAAAAATATGGGTAATTCTTTAGTAACTCTCAACGCTACTAAGCCCTGACTCCAGCCCTAACCCCTGAACCCCCAAAACCAAACCCGTGCAAAACCAAGGTCAGGGCTCATGGTTATCATCCCGAGGATGCTCTCCTCCTCCTCTGATCGGATGCTACAGTAGGCATCTTATACACTATCTAGCGTTTAGAGTTTAGGGTTTACAGTCTAAACTCCTAGCATCCCTCTTAATAAGCCCTATAAGGCTCCCCTTTTTAATCCCGTAATTAACCCCCTTTGAAGGAGTTCAGACTATAGCTCATGTAGATACTATACACTATATGGGGTTTCCGGTTATATTGGTATATTTAGGGGTTGAGGATTTAGGATTTCGGGTTTATAGGCGAGGTAGGGATATAGAGTGCACATTTGCAGGAGTTCTGTTTCGGGTTTACCGTTTAGGGTTTAGGCTCGTGTCATCTGCAGTAGCGAGTGTGAGAGATCATGGGACGTTGTCTGGCTCAGTATAACCCCCACCCCAAACCCTAAATCCTAAACCCTAAATCCCTAAACCCTACAGTAAACACCTAAACCCGAAACCCCATGGGTTCCCCTTCCTAGCCTCCGCTTCTCAGAACAAAACCCGGACTCAGGAGGCATTGAAAGAAGTTCAGATCAGCGTTTAGGGTTTAGGGTTTACAGGTCAGGCCCACCTTGCTTTGGAGATCCCCAAAAAGGTACCCTAAACCCTAAACCCCAAATAGTGGTTTCCATTTTCTTTTCCATTATCGCAATATAATCCCAAGATTCTATCTGCTTAAGGGGGACTAGACCCTAAGCCCTAAACCCTAGTTTGGGAAACTACCATGTCTATAGGGCCTTTCAGATGCGGCTTTGGGAAGCGGAGGTTAATGTTAGGCGATTGGGCCGGGATTTGGGAGGCGTAAGCTTGAGGCCCTAAATCCAAAGAGGTATAGAGGGGTTACATAGGGGGTATATAGGGGTTATATAACACCTAAACCCTGAACCCTAAACCCAAACCGGTTCAGGTTCACAGTCCCTTCAAAGTTAGGATTGGTGGCGTGCTGTTGGCCCGACTCTCCCGACACTCCATCAGATTAGGGAGAAAGAAAATCTCAAGAACTTCTCTAGTCACTAGGGTTTAGGGTTTAGGGTTAGGGGTTATCACCCTAACATTGAAGGAAGTCTCAGGAGGATCGGTAAGCCTCTGAACGTCGAACCTTGCCACAAGAGGCCAGACCCTGATCAGTTCTGAATCCTTGGCAACTACTTCCAAGACCCAAAGTACATAGGGGTTATATAGGGGTTACGTATGGGTTATACAGGGGGTATAGAAGGGGTTTAATAGGGGGTATATAGGGGTTATATAGCAGTTAGATTCCTGTCATATACGGGTTCTATTGGAATAATGGAAAAGAAAGTGGAAACTACTATTTCGGGTTGAGGGTTCTTCAGAGATGCAAATTCCAAAGCTTATTCCTTGAGGTTACATGCAAACCCTGAGTACTTAGCCAAATCCAAAACCAGAAGAAAGTCCCAGTTTCCACAACGATCCCCGGGTCATCAGGCTCTGCGGTAGAGCCTCGTTTGTTCAAAGGTCCATAATTGGAGGTTCAGGGTTAATTACTAGCCAGTTACGCAGCCTATTATAGTGGTTTCCATTTTCTTTTCCGTTGTCCCAATGTAATCCCAATATATACCCTCATAACCCTTATATAACCCCTGAATAAGTAATTAAACCCAAATCTGACCATGTTCGGGATAATGGCTGATCATGTTGGCTTTTTTTGGCGGAGTTTCCAGAAATGGGGGGGTCTCAATACAGACCCCAACGCACTAAAGCCCTCATCAAGAATACACACAGGCTTTCATTTTCGAAAAACCACCAGTTGAGTATTCAGGCTTCCGTATTCCTGTGTGGCCCAGGCGAAGGCGCTGCACATCCGTTCCAAGCTGCTAAACCCTAAATCCTAGCCAGCCAGAGCCAGGAAAGCATGCCGGAGTGTCCAATGGGGGTCCTATCACTGGTGAGGGGCATGGTATATTGGGGGGGATCAGGGAGACCCCTACATTTGGAAACTCTTCAAAGGAGTTTGGGGCTCCCTACTGAAGACTCCACTATATCATACAGGGTATCCCACAGAGTAGAAGCCCAAACAGCTCCCGATAAGTATTACTACTCTTTGTTCGCCTTCTGGGTATACACTATAGACCACCCTAATATCTCTTCTAAGTATACTATAGACCAGTATACAATCTATACCTCCCTTTCCAGTAAGTGTACGTACTATATCCCCCTCTCGAAGACGTCTTCTATTTCAGCCGCTGAACAGTACACCCTAAACCGAACCCTAGACCCTAAATAGTAGCTTCCATTCTCTTTTTCATTATCGCTATGTAACCCCTATAGATACCCTATTGTGATATAGTTAGTTGTTTCCATTTTCTTTTCCATTATCCCTATATAACCCCCATAGATACCCTAGTATAATATAGTAGCTTCCATTCTCTTTTCCATTATTCCCATGGTTTAGGGTTTAGGGATGAAACCCCTGCATAATTCTCATATGAGCTATAACTCCTAGTATAGTAGTCCCCTATATAATCGAAGCTATATAACCCCTTTAAGGAGTGTACCTAAACCCTAAACCCTAGAATATGGCTCATGTAATACCTTACCTTTCCCTTACTCAGGCAGACGTTGGTTGCAGTGACTCTCAGAGCCAAGCTCGTCGAGCCCCCCGACTGCACCTGAGCAATCACCCAGAAGCCCTATAGTCCCCCTTAAAGATGGAATATGGCTTTGGGTATATTGTAATAAGATCCCCATATTATACCCCATATTCTATCCACTTAAGGGCGACTATAGCTGGATAGCCTTCTTACCTAACTGTTTAGGGTGCAACGGGCTCGGGGGCTTTCAAAAGCCTGCTTATCCAACAGTTAGCGGGGTAGAGTTGCGGGACGTTGTAGGAAATTAGCGGGAGGTAGGCCATATGAGCCATAGTCTAAACTCCCAGTATCCCCCTTAATAACCCCTATAGCAGTCCCCTATATAATCCCCTATATACCCCCCCCTTTAAGGNNGTTTAGACTATGGCTCATATTGATTGGCTACCCTTGAATGAGCTTTGAAGATGCAAGTTGAAGTAGGCTGTTGGATATACAGCTGAGATGCAGGCTTTTCTAGACATTGCTTAGCACTGACTGAAGAGTGCAGCGCAGGCGTCATCAAACTTTTTCGCGGCATGTACTTATATGAGCTATAGTCTAAACTCCTAGTATCCCCCCTATAGTTACCAGAATCGCACACAGGATTGATAATGGCAGTTATCCGTTAAGCCATGTGCAA
>CAJNIZ010029213.1:0-10184 GCA_905231905.1 Symbiodinium pilosum | reverse complement strand
TGACTGGCATGATGCAAAACAACACCCCTTAATAGCCCCTATAGTAGTCCCCATATCTAATCCCCTATATAACCCCCCTTTAAGGAGTTTGGACTATGGCTCATGTAACCTGAAGTCCCGAATTTGGGGCGCATGCCTTGCGGTCATTCACTCTTGGAAGTTCTCAAGTGGATCGGGGCTTTAGGACTGAGGCTTCGCCAGTACCCATTTCCAGGGACCCTAAACCCTAAACCATAAATTCTAGGGAAAATAATGCCGAGGTCTGGGTTGCTTGTGTCTGGAGGTTACAGGGTTTAGGATTTAGGGTTTAACGTTAGGGTTTCTGACGGTCTCGATGAAAACCTTCTCGGTTCAAATGCTTACTGTTAGCATGCACAGTTGCGGCCATGACAAAGACGGCACGCTCAACGTTCTCAACGGTGCCGCTTAGCATGTTAGAATGGAGGAACTACAATCACTGTTCCCCTACATGAGATTCAAGTAAGGGACACGAGTTCCTTCTCAGGGAATATACTTGGGACTATACTCAACTCCCAAAGGACCCCTATGTCCACCTTTAATGGTCGTCTGGCAAACCTAATTTTTTGGTAGTTCCCAATAAAGGTGACCCCCAGTATAGACCATCATAATGATATCATCCTTAGTATTGGGAGCCCCTAACAAGTACGCCTAGCATTCCCAAACCCTAAACCCTGAACATTAAATACCCCAGATAATCCCTACGTTATCCCCCAAAAGGTACCCCCCAAATTTTGGGGAAACCCCCTTGCCCCTAACTTCAAGCTGTGTAGGAGTAGATTACCTACGTTGGATACCAAAAATCCAGGGTTTGGGGCTTGGGGTTTAGGGTGGAAGTATGGTACCATAGTATACGAAGGTTATGCAGGATTTTTTGTATCAGCAGTACTACTAAAGTAAAAGCCTAAGCTACGGCCTACAACTCCGCGCCTTGGTGCGGTATACACCAGACCCCGAACCATGAGCCAGTCTTAGATGTACAAATGCCGAGGAACTGAATTCAAGCCCTTGACATAGCCCTAAACTCTATAAACCCCAAACCGCCCTTTGGAAACCTTCAGCCCTAAACCCCACCTTTTCAAGCAAAGACTTGGCCCTCACAATGGCCCTATCAAGTGTTGAGCCGAAGCCTTGCTATTGTTAGGGTTTAGGGCTTAGGGTTTAGGTTTGGGGTTTTAGAGTTTGGGGGTTTAGGGTTTTGGGTTTGCTTTCTTCAAATTAAGGTTCCCATACATCCAACCATACCAGGCTCTAATACAAACCCCAAGGCCCTAGCGGTTCGGTTTTAGGCCAGCCTAACCCCTGAAAACCCTAAACCCTCAAACCCTGAAACCCTAAAACCGTAAACCCTGACCCCTGAAACCCTGGGCCCACATACCTTCCAACCAGTCCGGGCCCCACACATGGGGCCATGTTGCCACAAGGGAGTAAAGATGCCCTCCCACCTGGTGCGTTTAGGCTTTAGGATTTAGGTTTTAGGGGTTAATACAGGCGGAATAGGGTTTAGGCTTTAGGTTTAGTGTTTGTTCCTAGATGTTAGGTTTTAGATTTTAGTTTTTGGGGTTTAAGGTTTAGGTGTTAAGTTAGGTTTCAGGGTTTCGGGTTTAGGCTTGAGGTCTTAAGGCTTAGGTTTTAGGGTTTAGTAGGCTTGTCATGTGAGGCGAAAAAGGTTTGGGATCTTGTCCAACCTTGAACCCCAAAAACTTAGAGCTGCTAATGTGAAACCCCTCAACCCTAAACCCTATAGTCCCGTCTAAGTAGATAGAATATGGGGAATATGGGGATCTTATTATACTATACCCAAAGCCATATTCAGAATACTTGAGGGGACTATAAACTCAAAGATTAAATCCAACCACTACCCAAATCCCAGACCCCAAACCCAAAACTCTAGGACATCTAGTCCGGGTCTGTGGGTTTTGGGTGTAGGCTTTAGGTCTGAGGGTGGGTGAGCTTAGGGTTCAGGGGCTCTACTGGGATTGGTCATGAGGCAAAGACAAAGATGGAGGTGAGACACCTACATCAAGAATTACAACACGCTAAATGGCCATGTAGTATCAAACTTCGTCCTGGCACAACCAACATTTGACAACGGCCTCCAAACAACACTCTGGCGACATTGGCACCCAAACCCACATCCGCGTCCCTCAGCTCTAAACCAAACATCCCAAACAACCCTAAACCCAAGTATCACTAAACCCCAAAATCCAAACCCTCAAAGCCTAAAACCGTAAACCTTTAAAACCTTAAACTGTGATTTCGAACACCCTTGAACCCCAAAAACTCCTAAACCCAAATTATCGTAAACCCCAAACCCTAAGCTCCTAAACCTTAACCCTTCAGTAAAGAGACTTTATTGGGAACCCCAAACAGGGAACCCCAAGAATATAATAGGAATATACCTACCAGGGTCCTGATCTTCGATCATATTCCGAATATATTCTTGGGGTTCCCTGTTTGGGGTTCCCAGTAAAGTCCCTTTATTCAGTGCTTGGGATGCTTCAGAAACCTTTTGCACGCTGAATTCCCACTAGTCCAGAATCGAAGTGGCGTGCCAAGGGCTGAGAATATATAGGGTAAGGGTTGAAGGTATAGGATTTAGGGCATTAAGGCTTTAGAGTTTGGGGTTTTTGAGCTTAGGGTTTAGGAGTCTACGCCGTCAGAGACTATTGGAGGCTGTATATGGGTGTACAAGGGCTCTATAGGGGCTATGTTCAGGGAGTATACAAAGGCTACGTAGGGGTCATATAGGGGCTATATGCGGGTTATATACTTCCAAACAAAAACAGGTCTCCAAAAATGGACCCATAAACTTATTCTCCAACATCCTGCGTACCCTAGACTCTAAACCGCTAACTTTCGGCTCCAAGGACAAGCCCGGTGCACCGACTTGCTGTAGAAATCCTGGTCGTAGCAGACCGGAAACCACTCGGTGTGCCTGATCATGTAGCCCTAGGGCTGCTTTATAAGATGAACTCTAAACTAATTGGGGGGGGTTCCCAACTTTAGGGGTACCCTTTAAAGGGGTTTATAGGGGTACATGGGGGGGTTCTAGGGACTATTACCCCCTATAATGGAGAATCGAATGGAAAAGAAAACGGAAAATGAAATGGACACTAGAATTATGTATGGGGTTAATAGGGATTAGGGTTCCCACGATTATTTGGTGGGTTTCCCAAAATTAGGGGTGCGGGTGTATAAGGGCTATATAGGGGGGTTATGGGGATTATATAGGGTTTAGGGCTTCCCAAAATTAAGGGTAATTACCTTCCTAAGGGGGTCCCTATGATAAGGATTATGGTATTTGGGGGTCTGGTCATGTTATGGTTCCCCTATTTGGGGAAAGTACCGTTTGGATTCCTAAAGGGTGCTACTTGCCAAAACTGACATTTATCAACTATTTACGGTATCATGGTTTCCATTTTAATTGGGACAGGAAAACACACAGAGAAGTGTCTGCTCCTTCTTCTGCCTGGTGCTCTACCATAGTTTCCGTAGTCTTTTGCATTCCTTCATTCCTGCGAATTCACAACCCGCAAGCAAGTAACCCGGTGTGCTTCTTCTCGAGTCTTTTCGATTCGATTTGTTGAGACGTTGACCTAGGGGTCCAAGTCAAGAAGTCCTTCCACTCCAGGCAGCTTCAGATTTGGTAGTTTCCCTCAACCAGGGACCCCCACGAAGAAAAAAAAGCCCTTATTATGGAGGCCCTCAAAAAGGTACACCCCCACCCCATTTTGGGAAACCCCAATTTAGGGTTCAGGGTTAAGGTTCAGAGTTAGGATGCGACATCTTTTTCCTGGGTGCATTACAAGGATGGTATTGCAATTTGTAAATTGGTATTTATTTCTTACTTTCATGTCATAAGCCATGCAATAATGTTCAACGATGACCCAGTTTTCGGACCCCTACTAACAACAATCCACATCTGAGCCACAACGAAGCCCAGTATGAATCACATTGCAAGTTCCAGGAACTCTCATCCCCGACCAAAGCGAACATGCATCCGGACGGGATATTCCTCAAGACTTGGTGCCTGTTTGGGGTACTCTGTGAGAGGGCACCTTGATTCTGGTTGGCAAAACTGGATCCAATTATTAAAGTTGATTACTAGGAGCCCTTTGGGGACCCTGGGAACAAAGTGGAATTCTGAGGGTTTATTTGGGTTTAGGGCTTAGGGTTTCCATCCAGCATTATTTCTGGAAGATTCTGAGAATGTTTTTCAGAAAGTCCCATATGAGCACGTAAGGAGTCTGGTGTCTTGAGCACATGCTTGAGCCCCGATTGCGCAAACTTCAGGACCCAATCCCTCAAACTCAGGATCATTCAGCTTGTACCAGGCAGCCCATAAAAAGTAGTTTCCATTTTCTTTTCCACTAGCCGTATATATACCCATTATAATAGTTTCCATTTTCTTTTCCATTATCCCTACATAACCTCATTATAATGGTTTCCATTTTCTTTTCCACTATACATGAGACCCAAGCTCAAATTGGATCCCATCCAAACCTTCTGAACTGATGAACTCTTGGATGATCCAATCCCTAAACACCGAAGTCCTGAAGCTCAGAACTACGCTGGGTACTAAAAATCCTGCATGAACCTGGGTACTTTATACCTTGGGAGTCATGATACTATAGTATATTCAGGTCATGCAGACTTTTTAGCATCAACAGTAGAACCTTTCGGGGTTGTGGGTTTCACCCCGTGGTTCTTCGCCCTGCAGTTGGGTAGTCCTCAGGAAACCTGAATGAAAATGTTGGCGTCATGCTAAGAGTTTTTGTTGGCTGATTTTGCCAAATTGTTCGGGTGTCTTTCATGGGAGTCCTGAAGCCCCATAGCAAGGATTTCCAGAGTCTCGGATGCATCTACACGCACATCAAGCGAACCCCCAGTTACATCGGAGCGACAACGACAAAAACAAAACAGCTTGATCAGCATGTGCGGAGACTTGTGTACATAATTTACGTGAACATTTTCCAGCACTTGTAGTGCATAAGTGCACTCAGCATTTCTTTGTTTATAAGATTCCTCCGAAACCGCAAGCCCTAAATCCAGGTGCTTCTTGCTCAGGCAACGGCAAGGCCATCATCTCATCCATATCTTCCGCCTCCGGTTGCGGGTGCATTGGATTTTCTCTTCTGGGGGTATATTTTGGAGATCTTAGTCGACTGTGCAGAATCTTTGGTAGGTAAGCCGCCGTATGAATCTAGAGTGGATCCATGGCGATTTAGTATTAAAAGCAGGTGGCGTATAATGACTATAGCTAAACTCACTGCCTAGTACGTTGAAGCAGGATGTGAACCGGAAAATGGCTCCCATTTTCATTTTGGCTAGTTTTTCGAACAAGCCCCAGGAGGTAACATATTTAGAGTTTAGGGTTTGGGGTTTGGGTTCCCTAAGCCCTAAAGGGGAAAGCGTTCATTGGGCAACCCAGATGGCGTCAGAGCCCATGAGGTCTAGAGTTCAAGGTTTAGGGTTTTCGGCATTAGGGTTTAGGGTTTGAACCCCCAACACTAAATCTTGGGAGACTACATGGAACCTGAGCATGCGCTCTGTGTAGACCGAAGAATTAACTTCTAGAAAAGGTCTAGCTGGTGTCTAGTGTTTAAGGTCCATATTAGTTCAGGAGAGAGAACATCACTTCCCCCAAGAAACAGACAGACTACGAATACGGTTGATACACAAATCCTGTATGACCCCATTATACCTGAAACCTGGGAGCTATGGTTGCAAGTTATACCCAGGGTCCTGCAGGATCTTGTCCAACCTAAGCCCTTAACTCTAAACCCTGAACCCTAATCTCTGCTGTCACGGAACCAAACCCCCAACCCTAAACCCTAAACCCTAAACCCCTGAACCCTAAACCCTAAATCAAAGCTTTCAACCAGTTTACATGACAGGCCGGGACCCCAGCGGTTTAGGGTTTAACCTCAAGCAACGACAGGATTTTGGTGTAGCATACTATAGAAGCCTCGCGCTGATAGTGGACATGGGTGCTACTATACTAGCAATTCTGGAGAATCAAATGGTACAGATGCTGGAACATGAAAAATGACGTGTCAACTAAGATTGAATGGGGTATAGGGTCTACTCACAAAGGGATTTTGGTAACCTCAGCGCCCAACAATAGGACCCTCTAGCTATGATAATGACAAAACTACGGTCCAGATTTGGCAAGTCGGGTCGCCCAAAATCCTCTTATTGTGAAGCCTCAACCCTCAATTGCAAGCATCAAACGAGACACCAATAAGCCCTACATCCCAAGCTTTAAGGCTTAGAGTTATATTGGGGTTAGATTGGGATAATGGTAAATGGAAAGGAAACTACTGTTTAACGTTTAGGGCTTAGGGTGTAGACCCACGATCAATAACGGCTTTAACATTAGGATCCCTATGATAATCCCTATTAAGGCGGGAAGGGGGTGTAATATTCAGGGGTCTGGGTGTAGGCTTGAAGCCCTCAACCCTAAGACTGCCGAGCTCTACCCGATCTCAGCATGAAGTTTGCCTTAGGACCAGGTGCCAACACAGAAGTTAAGGAAACTTTCGGGTGGGCAGCTGGGCAGTTGCCAGGCATGTACCCTTTTAAGGGTTTGGGGTGTAGGGCTTAGGGTTTATGATGTAAGGCTCATATGGGGACCTAGTAAGCCTAGGAGTATATAAAGATGATGAAAGGTTGGTTTGTTGCAAACTACCCACCTGAAATTTTTTGGGAGAACACAGAACGAACCCTTCAAAAGCCCTACAATAGCCCTAATCGCTAAACCCTAAACCAGGGTCGAAGGCGTACAAGGGCCCTTGCCAAGCTCCACACCAAACAATCCCATCCCCGAATAATGAACCCTGCCACACCCCAAATGAATACCACCAATAAAATGCAGGGTTTGCGGCGTAGGGGAACCACTTACCACAAGTTCAGCCCTGTTCAGCTCATCATCACAATCCGGAGTAGGGCTTCAGCGATTTGGGGGAAACTCGGGGTGGAATTCCCAAAGCCCGCATAGGCTCTAACAACCCTGCAACCCTTGAAGAAACAAACAGTCCGCAACCCCTACACCCTAAGGCCTGAGCCCCTAAACCCTAGACTCCAAACCCTACAGCCCCAAACTCCATGGTTTACGAATCGCGGCCTGAAGTGGACGATATCGGATGTCGCTCAATGGGATTGCCGCCTGAACGTCTTAAAGCTTTTCAGGGCTTGGGGTTTAGGGTTTTGGATTTCAATTCATAGCCCCCCAAATTGGAAACAATATGTAGAGTCACCTGGTTTCCTTCATAACAAAGACGCTACTTCATGCAGGATTGACATTTCAGTGCTTTGGGCTGGCAAACTGTTTTTCTGTGCTGTTGTTGATGAGCCTAAAGCAACGTAAGTATAGCAAGGAAACCCGTTTGTCTACTCTACATGTGTATATGTGTCTTTGTAACCTAATTTCAGGCCCTTAACAGCAATCCAAGATTTCCCTTCAGTCCTGAAAGTTCAGCCTGTTGACGCCATGTAGATGTGAGTTCGACAAATATTATGGAGGGATGCGACAGGGCTTTTTGTGATCCATGTTGGTAAGCGTGCAATGGGCCATCATGTATGGAAGCTTCTAAAAAAGGGACGGCCGCCTGTCTGGGGTGTATAACACAAAATCCACATCCAGGTCTTACTTTCGAAGGCCTCGACATCTTGGGAGGTACCAATCCCCTGTCCTCCATTTATTCACCACCCGGCCGCCCACCCGGAACCCTAAGCCCGAAACACTTCCGGAATGTCGTGTATAAGGAGATGGGGAGGAGATTTCTGTTTCATATGAGTAGTGTTTTTTTGGCGAAGGACCTAGTAAGATTGTATTCCTTATATAAAATACTATACCAAAAGGAGGATATAATCTTACTCTATATTGGGTACCATAGTACCCCCAAATTAAATACTACTCATATGAGGGGGAAGGGAATCCTTGTAGGACTGTTAGAGTTTCTTCTGCAAGGCCCGCGACTGATGATCACCGCTTCCGCCTTCCCACTCTTCCATCTCGTATGCAAAACCGATCCAGAAACCTTAAACCCTAATATCCCTAATTACACCCTTACAGCTGCACAAGTCTGCCTGAGCCACAGTCAATATTTCCAATGTAAAGAATGCAAAATCCATTGGAAAACGCATGGAACATGAAATGCAAATTGGAACATTACATATATAACCCTCAACCCTATGAATCTGTAAACTCTGAACCTCTCCACTCAAAACCCCTCAAACCCGGATTCCCGACCGCAACTTGAATAAACTCTACGCCCCTAACCACGAGACCCACATGCTGAGACATACATGGGCCTCTCCACTTAAAGTACAACATTAAACCCTAAACTCTAAAACCTAACCCAGGTGTAAAAACCCTTTACACAGGTACCTTAGGTGGACCCCCCACCCAGTAATAGTGACTAGAAGGGATAATAGTAATTATATTAGGGTCCTCTTATATTCCTATTATACCACTATCACAGGGTGGGGGGTCCTAAACCCTAAACCCTAAACCAAAAAAACCCAATATAGACCCCAAAATATAATGATCTTTGTAAAAACCCTTTACACAGGTACCCTTCATCTGTGCAAGCCCTACCCAGACCCCCAAAGGGATCTAAAAATTAGATCCCCTAGAACCATATGGGAAATTATATAAGGATTATATACGGGTTATAATGGGTCTATATAGGGATCTAATTTTTAGATCCTCCCAGGGGTCTGGGCACCCTAAACCCTAAACCCTAAATCCTAAACCCTAAATCCTAAATCCTAAACCCTAAATCCTGAATCCTAAATCTGGGTAGGCCCTTAACCCATACCTGCGGGAAGCTGGGCCGCCGACGGCATCCTCTGCAGAGAAGCGGCGGTGCACTTTGGCCTTCGTACACGGCTTAGGGTTTAGGGTTTAGGGTTTGTTATATAGGGATAATGGAAAGGAAAATGGAAGCTACTATAGTTACTATAATGGGTTTAGGGATTAGGCTGCGTAGCCAGAAACAAGTTGCCAGCTTTTGTTCTGCTCGTTGATCTGGAGCAGAGGATCGGATGCGGTCATGCGGTTGATACCAAAATTAATGTATTGCGGTACCATCGTTCCCAAGGCTTAGGGTACTTAAGGTCATTCAAGATTTGTCCATATTCTCTATTACCCTCCTCCCACTTCGGTACAGGGACATGTCACTAGATTGAAGCATATTGCGCCAGGATAGTACAAGTAAAATATTTCGGCCTCTACATGAAATCTCCTTCTGATTCGCCTAGCTGCAAAGAAGGACCGCAGGGTCACGGGGCATGGGCCCCTAGCCATGGCCCTTGATTTGCGGATGCTGTTCAAACCCGCTGCACATCTATTCCCCCTTAAGTAGATAGAATATGGCTTTGGGTATAGTATACTAAGACCCCCTTATACCCCATATTCTATCTACTTAAGGGGGACTATAATTATGCACCACAAAGGATTCGTCAGTTCACCTACGCCTCCAGAGTATGGGAAGCTATGCGAGAAAGTTGAACTTGCAAAACACATCAGCACATCGTGGGTTGTCACAACAAGCAAATCCTACACGAGTTACGACATCCTGAACGCTCTGACTCTACACGCCACATCTGCGCCAAAACTGTGGTGTTCTACGCCCGCAGCTGATCTTGCACAGCACTGCTGTCGCCACCACAGTCAGCAGCACCCCAGGTCACAACAGATCCATCAGCAAGGATGGCTGCAAAAGCGCGGTAACTGGCCTGAATCTGCTGAACATTCCTCAGCCGATCTTGCACGGCACTGCTGTCGCCACCAGCGCCAGCAGCACCCCAGGTCACAACGGATCCGTCAGCAAGGATGGCTGCAAAAGCGTGATAACTGGCTTGAATCTGCTGAACATTCCTTAGCTGATCTTGCACGGAAATGCTGTCGCCACCATCGTCAGCATCACCCCAGGTCACAACGGATCCATCAGCAAGAATGGCTGCAAAAGCGCCATCACTGGCTTGAATCTGCTGAACATTCCTCAGCTGATCTTGCACGGAACTGCTGTCGCCACCATATTCAGCAGCACCCCAGGTCACAACGGATCCATCAGCAAGAATGGCTGCAAAAGCGCGATAACTGGCTTGAATCTGCTGAACATTTCTTAGCCGATCTTGCACGGCACTGCTGTCGC
>CAJNIZ010029202.1:62647-75558 GCA_905231905.1 Symbiodinium pilosum | reverse complement strand
AGTCCAAATTCTTACGCGTTGCCAAGAGGAGGCTGCGCAGGCTGTGGCCGCGACATCTGCCTCATGGATCAATCAAACAGATCAAATATCTTCTCAACCGTGTTTTGCGACGTCAACTTAGCAGCTGCAACCGTTGCGCTTTCCGACTGGGGCCTCCATGTTCGTCGCTGGCACAACTGCATCATGTGTATCCCGGCCCTTTTGTGTATCATTTTGTGCGAGGGTGTAATGCGACCACTGGGGAGGTAACGTGCCTCCCTCCGTGCTGTCATTGCCTGCCGAATGTTGATCGCCGTCGCTCCAAGCGTGGATGGATCTTCTGGACTGAACTTTGGATTTCTAAGTCCTCAGTGACGGAGATAGTTTCAATCTTTGAGCCTTGGACACATCTCTTTCATTACCGATGGATAGCCCCTCGCAAGTTCTCCAGTTGGGAGACCTTTTTGCTTGGGCTTGTGTGGTGAAGCCTTTGGATTTGAGGTGGCCCGAAGCAGCGGTTTTGCCGTCCTGCCTGGACATAATCTTCGTCCCTTAAGGGATCCTGCTGCGAAAGGTATCATTGCCTACAGAGGGTGCTTTTGGAAGATGCTGTAGTTCCGAAGCGAACTCCGGCTCTCATGGGCCCAGAATGGTAGCCCAACATGGGGTTGGACAAGGGGGAGTGCAGGACATGTATCGTGTTTGTGGTCTGGCCCAAGGTCCACATGTGTAGATACCTATGTTCAATCGCAACTTAGGTTCGACAAAACATACTTTCTCAGACTTTTGGTTTTGCGTGTCAAAGGGCGTCGTCGCTGCCATAGGCTGTGCTTTTTCTTGCTTATACCCCGTCTGGGTTAATAGTCATAGCAGAAGTAATAGTAGTAGAAATTGTAACAGTGACAGTACGAGTAAAATTGCCACTGATTGCAAGAGAGAGCACACGACGGTACACAGTTGTGCATGACAGACTTCGAATCTTCAAACCAATGTTTGTGTCATGGCTCAAACCGTGAAATTGCAAGGCGCTTCCATATTGATAAACATTACTCCAAGCAAGTATGAAAAGTATGTTAATAAACGCAATGATAACAACAAGAAGCACAGCAACATTAATACACATGGTACTGTCACAAAGGCGCTCCAATATAGACCCCCATGATATTCATAGTCGCTATTATAGGAACCCCCGAAAAGGTACCCCGAATTTCAGTGAAGCTACCACCTTTGTACAATCATACTAACAAACTCCCTAAACCTTAAACCCTAAAACCTAAACCTTAAACTTCAAAGCCTATACCTAATAACCCAAATCCCCATTGTGGACTTCACTTGCAAAGAGCCTCTGGGTATTTTGGGGGCAGGCCTTGGAAGCTGAGGGTATAGGTTTAGGTTAGGGGGAGGTTCAGGGTAACCGCAGCCCAATCATAGCCACATCTTACAACCAATTACAAGGCCAGATTTGGTTCTAAAAAAGGTTATGAACTCAATGTATTGGGGTTATTGCTCAGAAGCTCCCTGAACTTTGCGAGATCGGTCGCCATACTTTACGTGGCAGAAACTTGATGATACCTCCTTTTCTTTCCGCACCAGCTCGTAGTTAGGCGGCAAAATGCTACACAGCAAGGACGTAGTTGCGCATTCCAGAATTGCCGCCGCGCGTGAAGTGCATGGGCCATGCAGCTGGATCAACTTGCGTTCGCGGCCCCAATGTCGTTTTGGTGATTAACGGATGGGCGCATGGGCAACGAGTATTAATGTCGATGATGAGGTTTGCTTCAAGTCTTTCGTCGTTTCAGTGCAGTGGAATGCTATGAGCGGCATTCATCTGAGCATTGTTATGCGGCAATTTGGGGTCCAGGAACTTGAACAAATCAGCAGAAATGTTCAAAGACGGAAGGTAATTTCCATGACAACTCTTGAGGCTTATGGCCCCTTAAGAGTTTCAAATTTGATTGCCCGCAACTGCAAAGCCTGTCCATATCGCTGAACACTGAACCTTCTGCCCTGAATCAACACCATCAAGCCTCCACTGAACTTCAAACCCTTCATCCGCAACCCTGCATCCTAAACCCTCTACCTCGAACTGCATATGCTGAGGCTTTCGGACGGGGCGCTGGATTACAAACGCAGCCTTTGGGCGGACTGCTTGCAGCAGGTGAGACTGGGGGTGTAGGGCTCTGGGAATTGAGGTATGCGCGCTTTAGCGTTTAGGGATTGGGGGTGGAGGGTTAGGGTGTCTCAGGAAAGAGATTATTGAGGAGCATGTAGAACAGGAGGTAGAGGTTGTAGGGTTCAGGGATCCGGGTTCAGGAGTAGGGGAGAGGATTTGGGACCCTACCAAATCCATAGTAGGCAGCCCAAAATTCTCTCTTTGTCATTTGACCGCTATTTTGAGAGTCCTAAACCCTAAACGACTAAACCTTAAACGCTGTCTCGCACGCATGGCCCCTGAGGAGAACTGGTAGACCATCATACCTCTACTGCTAGTCCTTAAACCTTCATCCCCAGAAGCGAAACCCTGAAATGGGTTTAGGGTTTAGGAGCTTTATGGTTTACGGATCAAGGGGTTTGGGGCTTCAGGGTTTAGGGTTTACGTCAGTTTAGGGGTTAGGGGTTTAGGGTTTAGGGGTTTAGGGTTTAAGGTAAGGGCTGCTGACAGGTAGTTTGGAACTGAACCTGCCTTTCGCTTTCGAAAGAGAGAGAGGGTTTAAAGTTTAACCGAACCCAAAGTCAGCTGAGCCAGCGAAGGATGAAACGTATTTTCGGTTGGCCCCCACCTAATAATGACCACGGGGAAATTGGTACTTTTGGAAGGGTCTTATACTGTTTCTGAGCGTTGGGGACCTGATCTAAGTAAGATCAAAGGTAATCGCGAAGATCCGCAAACCATGGAGAATTACCGGAAAGCTAAGCCAAAGCAAACATTCAGCAAAGACGAAATCCATTCGTTGCTGTTCATGGAGCACCCAAGTCCATGATTATCTCTGCCCTCCATAAGCACTAAACCTGGTGTTGGGCTGAAAAACTGCGAACCTCAACCCTAACTGGGGTTTTAGAATTTCAGGATACCATTTTGTGGGAGTCCCACTGATACCATGATAAGGAGTATAGCAGGTTGGCACCTATATTTGTGTCCGCTTATCAATGGAAACTACCACGTACTAAATCCCAAGCCTTGAGCCCTAAGACACTGACAGGCAAGTAAAGGAAACAAATCCCATGCGCCAATGTGCCAGCTTCACACTGGGCTCTTTGAGGACACTGAAGCTCGGTGATTTTGATGTAGTATAGGATTTAGGGTTGAAGTTTTAGAATTTGGGGTTCGCATGGTTTTGATTTTTTGGGTTTATAAAGCTCTATAGGTAGCGCAGAGACCTGTCATTAATTGGTTCCCGGGGCTGTTGTGCTTTTTTCCCGCAAGGATGAGGAGCGTTCTAGAAGGGATTTAGTTTTGATTGCCGGAAAGCTTACTTGGAAGGGTATTTCGTGAACCTATTAAACCCTAAACCATACACTCTAAACTCTAAACCGAAAACCATACCACCAAAACATAATTGTCCAAGAAGGGGTTGGTTGATTTTGAGCTAGAAAGGTTGTATACTTGCAAGGAGTGGGAAAGTGACATATCCCCCAGATGTAAACTAGACGGATTAGTACTACAAGTTTGTTCACAGGTGGCAGTCACATTTTTTTTTCGAAGCAGGTGCAGCTTGAAATCAGCTGGTCGTAGCTCATCGCTTCCTTGCCATGAAGCTGTCAGAACCTGCACTTGACTTTGAATGCTAAATCCTCAGCTCTAAGCCCACCCCAGCCAACCCCCAGACCAAAAGAGGCGCAACAAAAATACACAAAAAGAGCAATGAAGATGGATAGTGAGCTTAAGTGACGTACTTACTGGTGCTCAGCAGGGAATGAGGGAATAGAACCCCCATAAAGACCCCACGCAATACATCCCCTTATTCCCTACTAACCCCTAGTAAGGCAATGACGCTGAGAACGCAGACCTCTGTACCAACACATACTATATAGTAGTTTCCATTTTGTTTTCCTTTATCCCTATATGACTCCAATATACTATATAGTAGTTTCCATTTTCTTTTCCATTATCGCACAAAGGCCCGCCTGGTACGAACGTTGAAGGCCATTTGGCTCATTGGCAGTCGCCACTTGGAGCAGGACCTTTGTTAGCAAGAGTGTAAACTCCTTAAAAGGGTGATTATATGGAGGTTTAGGGTTAAGGGGTTCAGGGTTTCGGGGTTGGGGTTTAGGTTAGGTCAATCCCCCCAACAGTAATAGCCCCGTAACATGGAGTTAATAGGGCCTTAACTAGTCAGTGGTGCTACCCATTGCTGGGTGGCGGATTGACCCAAGGCTTAGGGTGAAGGTTTAGATTTAAAAGCCGTAAAGCCTAAACCATAAAATCTGGAGTTTCCAGGCAAGCTCGCTTTGTTTGGGGGTAGCATCTGCATCCCCAACATGACCTAGTGGTGCCTCAAAGATGGGGAGGGCCTATGAATTAGGGTTTGGGGGTTTAGGGGTATGTATCTGTAGCAGTTAAAGGGCTTCCTACTAATTACGGTTGGGATCTATTTGTTCGCTTCTGCTGCATTGTCAAGCGTGTTCCTCATGGCCTGTCCTTAAGTTATCCTCACAGGGCCCGTCTCTCAGGCTCCTTAGAACGCGGGATCCCAACATTTCCCTAAACGCTAAACCCTCTGTCCTACAGCCACAACCCTTAGTTTTCTAAGCCCCAAGCCCCATTCCCTAAACTCTTTAGAAGCGCCCAAGCCTGGAACAAAAATCCAAGCAACGGGACCCAGCTTTTTGTCGACAGGCCAGTGATGTTCTGCGTGCATGGCACTTGCATACAGTCAGCGGGAGGAACTTCACTGAGCAGGCGAGACTTTACAGATATGAGCTGTGAGGCTTAGGGGTACCCAAAAACCCAAGGGATTTTCTTTTCCATTATTCTCTATGACTTTATAACCCCCAAATAACCTCAATATAACCTAAACCCTAAACCCTAAACCCTAAACCCTAAACCCTAAACCCTAACCCTAAAGGGTATGGGGGCATAGACGGACATGCCAGGATGTGAGAGGAGGGACCCTGGAGACCTAGACCTTTGGTTTGGGCTTTGGGTTCAGGGTTCAGGGTTTAGGGCCTGTGATATGGGTTTTGGGTTAAGGGTTTAGGGATTAAGGCCATGGATTTGGGTTTCTGGATTAAGGATTTGGGGTTTATTCTTGGGCTGTGGGTATTCGCTGGGTCATGCAGCTTGCATCAAACAGGGCTCCTGCAATGTGCTTCTTAACATTTTCACACCCTCAACCCTGCAACCTGCAACCTACACACCCCAAGGCAGCAGATTCCCGAACAATGCAACAAAAACCTGATCCCTAAACCCAAAACTCCAAGCCCTAGGCCCTACACTCTAAACCCTAAGCCCTGAACCTTAAACCCTAAACCCCAATATATACCCTACAATCCCCATATAACCCATTATAGTAGTTTCCATTTTATTTTCCATTATCCCAAGAATAACCCTAAACGTAAAGCCAATCCTCTCCTTGAGCCCATGCAGTCTCTCGCATTTAACCAGGCGAGAGCCCGCCTTGCCTTGCGCTGGCACCTGAGGTGCATGGGCCAGGCAGACGGTTTGGGGGTTTAGGATTCAGGGTTTAGGGTTCAGGGTTTAGGGTTTAGGTTTACGGTTCAGGGTTTAGGTTTAGGGGTTCGGGGTTTAGGGCTTGGGGTTCAAGAGTAAGGGTTAAGGCTTTAGGGCTTAAGGTTCAAGGTTAAGGGTCAAGGGTTTAGGTTCAGACTTTCTGCTTTTGAGTCAGATTGCTCATGTCACGGATTCTACCACGAGGGATAAGCCGGATAAGCTTCATGATTCTTGTCATGGTGGCGATAATTATGGTGATGCCAGGTAAATATCATCGCAGGTTCCACTCAATTTTACATTTTTGTTTCTACCTGATTCTCCTTTATTGGGCTAATATCCCCAAACTCCAAACCCTGAACTCTACCTCCAAGCAGTACTTTCCATTTTCTCTTCCATTTGTCCCAGCATTACCTTCAGTACCTATGACCCTAAGAACTTATACTTCGGGAAGTATGGTACTATAGTACACTAAGGTCATGCAGGATCTTTTTCTATCAACATAGTTGTTGGTAGAATCAGGAATAGCAGCATGAGGAGTGCAAGCAATAATGTTGATGATTGTCATGCCCGTCTCCATCTCACAAATGGCTAGCGTTTTTCCCGTAGTATAAACCACAGACGCGGGTTCGTGATGAATTGCAGATCTGCAATGATGTCCTTCTAGGTTCATCCTATGCTCGCTTTCGAATTACTCCTTCCCCTATGCCCATGGCAGTTTTTCACAAAAAGCTCTAAGTTCTAATCCCTAGAAGCTTAACGCCTACAACCCCAGACCCTAGACTGTCTCCAGCATGTGAAGCCCCCAACTCCCTTTTCCGGAAACGTGAAACGCATCAACGAGATCACCCGAAGTTCCGCGTGGGGTTCCAAAAAATCGACGGCCTCGTTTTGGGGACCCCCGATGACAAGCATTATGGTTTCCGATGTATATTGGTGTCCCCTTTTTCTGGAAACTGAACCCTAAATCCCAAACCCCCAACCCTAACCCCTAAACCCCTAAACCCCTAAACCCCTAAACCCCTAAATCCCTAAACCTAACTTCTTGGGCCAAGTTTTTGGGGCTGTCTTCCCTTGAGGTGTTCAGTTGCTGGCAGCGCCGAGCTCCTTTGAAGCATTTTCCTTCCGACCATCAACCTTATTGGTTGTTAGTGGGGAATAAGGGAATATAATCCCTGTACAGTCCCTATATAATATATTCCTATATTCGCTACTAACCACCAGAAAGTTAACACTTTTATGTAAGTATAATTGCTGCTGCTACTGCGCCTGCTGCTATTGTTGCTGCTTGGACTAATTGTTGTAGTTCCTCCTCCGACCGCTACTTCTTCTCGTATCGCATACCTACGACAGCGATAATTTCTTCTTGCTACTTTTGGACGACGACTGCTACATCATGTCCACAGCATCTGCTACAAGTACTGTGGCTAAGCTGGTCATGATTACTACGGTTGATGCCAGTAATTCTGCGTGACTTGAGTAACATGATTTCCAACTTTTACGGTACTTATTTTTGAATCCTCCAAACGGGGCTCCTGTGACAAGGATTATCTTTTTTTGGGGCCTATGTTAGGTGGACCCCCCACCCAGTAATGGTGACTATAAGGGATAATAGGGATTATATTATATATTCTTATTATACCACTATTACAGGGTGGGGGGTCCTCCTAAGGCCTATGTTTGGGCCTCCATTTTGGAAGCCTGCCAGTAGTAGGCCAACTCACTGGGCATGTCACATTTAGGCGCGGGGGGCCGCAGGTAGTTATGGTGCCCGAGTTCTCTTTATGAAGGTGGAAGATATCTTGTACCATTTGGGGTTCCCACTAGAGTAATTCCTCTCATAACTTTCTTGGTACGGCAAGATTTTCTTCACTCAAAGTATGCTTCGACGGTTATCAAACCATGAAAAGTAGGAAGAGCCCCAAGCCCTAAACCCTAAGGCCTAAGCCCTAAACTCCTTGTTCCGCGCTCCTGATTCCTCCCGCGTGCTTGAAATCCTTGCTTGACCTCCCTGTGGCCTCTTCCAACTTCAAAGTTCCCAAGTTTTTTGTTTAGGATGTAACCCCAATAATGGAGACTCACATGGAAAATAAAATGAACAATGACATGGAAGCTAGGATGATACAGGGTTTATAAGGGTTTAGGCCTTCCCCAAATTAGGGGTACTTTCTTGGGGGTCTTAATGCTTCGTGTACGTAGCTTGTGTGGGGAGATCCCTAGTTCAAGACCTGGCCTGCACAGTAGGTCTCTTTAAAGGGGTATATAGGGATTATCAGAAAATTATCTAGAGATATTACCCAACGTCTCCTTCAAAGGGTGTAATATGGCGATTGTATAGGGATTTTCTAGGGATATTACCTCCAAACGGAAAGAACATGGAAGTTAGATGGAAACCAAGGCTTCCAGGATGTCATCTGCAGTGCTGGCCTGGAAGCATCTTGTTGGCGAAGCTCAGCAGCACAATGCCTGGAAGCGACGGCGCGATGCTCGTGCTTTCATCAACCGGCTGCAGTCACAAGTTGAAGCCGGTAGAAGCAGGAGACATATACCCTATTATATTATAGTAGCTTTCCATTTTCTTTTCCATTATCCTAATATAGCCCCAATATATCCCCAATATATACCCTATTATATCATAGTAGTTTCCATTTTCTTTTCCATTACCCTAATATAGCCCCAATATCACCCCTTTAACCCTACTAGAAAATGGTAGTTTCCATTTTCTTTTCCAGTATCCTAATATAGCCCCAATATCACCCCTTTAAAAGTACCCCTAATTTTGAGCAGGAGACTGCAAGTCCTGGAGCTGCAGAGACTTTTTGCGGCATGGTGGAGTGTAGCCGCAGAAGCACGGCTTGAAATCTGGAGCATGGGGGCTGGGGCTGCAAATTCCATTGCAGACGCGCGCAGGATGCAAGCAGGCGAATATGCGTCATATTCGACACAAGACACGTCTGATTCCCTCACATCTTCATCATCTCGGTGTCCTACAAAGTTGTCCCAGACTGGCAGCTCAGACGCTTCCGACCCCTGTGATTTGCAGGCAAACATGGCTTGGCAGCATGGCTATGTGTTTGCCCATGGCTTACGTGGGGATGGCGCTAGAGTGGAGATAGCTGAGAGGTTGCAGAGCTGGGAGAGCCATGGTTGCAAGGCCAGGGTTTTACAGCTTCTGGCCCTGAAAGCTTGGTGGTGGCGGACTGCGCATGTGTTGCAGGTGCTACGGCATCTGCCACAGAAGCGCCAGGCACACTTCTGGGAGAAGTTCGGTTACTGCTTTGTGGCGTGGGCAAGGTTGAGTCTGCGCGCTCGGGTCCTCAGGTTGAAAGTCATGGTGGGCAGTGGAGTCCAGCATGGGCTCCGCTACCCGGAGCCTGCAACCCAACTCCTGTGTAGCTGTTGGAAGGCGTGGCGCTTGCAGCTCGAGGTGACAGCCGCGCTCTGGCAGCAGTTTGTTGGTGGCCTTCTTCGGAGCCACAAACGTCAAACTGCGCTTGAGTGCTTAGTCGACGCGATGGATGCGAGGGCTGAACGGGAGCACAGAGATTGCACCTTGGCCCTGTACTGGCGTGCTGACAAACTCCTGGTGCGCCTGGCCTTTGTAGTCTGGCAGTTTGCATGCGAAGCAGGCCGTAAGGATTTCGAACTGGAAAGTTTGCGGCGTGTTCTGGACAAGACTGGCTCAAGTGGGAAGTTAATGGTCAAAGAGCTCGTGACGCAGCATTCGCTTTTCGTGCGATTCGTGGCCGTGAAGACTGTCTTTAGCTGCTGGTGTTCGCTGACCCGTCTACAGGGACAGTCGCGACTTTGCTCTTCCAGCATCAGGAAGCAGCTAGATGCAGGTTGCCTCGGCCTTTGTTTCATTGCATGGCAAGCATGGAGATACGGCAGCCAAGATAATGGCAGACAGAACTCGTTCAGGAACAAGCACGTGCACCTGAGACCGTCCAGTTGTTGGTTTTACTGGTGGTTGTGCATCACACAGCAGCTCCGTGTAGAGCATTCCTGTCCGCAAGCCGCAGAAGTCCCCCACTTCCAAGACCAAGAGGTGACGAGGGAGGATGTGGCGACACCCAGGTGGCGGGGCACCCTGCAACTGACTTTTGTCATGTGGGCTCTGCAGGCAGAGCGGCGTTGTAGGCAGGAGAAGCAAGTTGCACAAGAGGCTTCATGGGCAGAGCAGAGCCTTTTGCTGAAGAAGCTGATTCTGACGGCTTGGGTGTTGCTATGTTCAGGACGTCAGGGTGGCCAAGGGATGGTGGAGGATCCTCCAAAATCAGCAAAGAAGTTTGAATGCAGGCACATTCAGCTTTACTTGCGCAGACACAACGATGCAATTCGATGTGTAGCCTTCTGCTCTTGGCGGGTAGGCTGCCTTGAAGTACGCCTTTCAGCCCTGCATGCTCATGACACGGCTCTGAAACAAGCTCAGCTGTCCCAGGCCCAGGCACAGGTCCTGTCAAAGAAAGCTTCCAACTTCAATGGTAATGTATACCTATGATTAATAAGCCACCTCCTCTTACAGGCCTTAATATTGGGATTCCTATTGAATCCCTATTAAGGGGAGGGGGTTTAGTAATCAGGGGTCTACATTACCTAAACCAAAGTCGGGCTACTGGGGTTTAGGGTTTCCCAAAATTAGGGGTTATATAGGGTTATATAGGGGTTATAATGGGATAATGGAAAATAAAATGGAAACTACTATGTAGGGTTTAGGGTTTAGGGATTAGGGTTTAGGGTTTCCCAAAATTAGGGGTACCTATAATGGAGAATCAAATGGAAAAGAACATGGAAAATGACATGGAAACTGGGATATATGTAAAGTTAGGACTTCCATGCGCTCCTAGCTAAAAGGATAGGAATAATCCCCCCTCTAATATTGAACCCCCTCGCTCGACTCTACCACAATTGGAATGTTTAATGTTAGGAAGGGTCGATAGAGGGTTTTTAGTATTATAAGGGGGAGGGATTTAAACCCTAAACCCTAAATCTATTTCCTAACACTTTTTCCCGAAGCGCTAGACCTTCTTCCCTAAACCGAAGCCCTACCCCCTAAATCTTGAATCCTAAACCTTAGTTTTTAGCCCTAAGCCCTAAACCCTTAATTTCCGGCTCACAGGCATGGCAGAGTTGCCTGAAGCCTTGGGTGGAACAGGCAAATGTGCTGGTTCTCAACAATCATAAGTTTAGGGTTTAGGGGTTTAGGGTTTAGTTCTTGATGGTTGAGGGTATAGGGTGTAGGAAACAGGTTTAGGGTTTAGTGTGTTGTGGTTATGGGTTCAGGGTTTGGGGTTTATTGTTTTAGTGCTTTAGGGTTTAGGGGGGACTCCTCAGGACATACAGAAATTATAGGGGGATAATGGCGAGGTGCCGTAAACAACCCCAAAGGATATGGAAGAAGTATAGGAGGATTAATTATAGGAGATTGTTTCGAGAAATTCCTATGTGGAAGTTTCTTCCAACAAAGGGTTAGGGTGCAAGTTGAAGTTGTAGAGATGCGGGTTGAGGGTGTTTGGTTGGGTACTGCCCCCACCCAGTAACAGTCTATATTAGGGGTCCTATTAAGGGCTCAATATAACCATGTTATATTTATTATCCAACTGTTACTGAGGGGGGGGCAGTACCTAAGTTTTGGGGTTGTGGTTTCGGGTTTGGGGGTTGGGTTTCGAGAACTCCCGCGTGACTGAGAGTTTCTGGAACGTATGGGTCCTCTTCTTGGGGTCGCTGTCATAAGGGCCCTTTGGTACTTTCCAAAAACAGCGGGACCCCAATATAGACGACCCCCAAATGGTTCGCCCAATTTTGGAAACCTCCCCATATTAGCAGTGGTGCTCAACATGTTGAAAACAGGCAGATTTGAGCTTTCTGCGACTTCTCTTGCGCGCCTGGCATGATTGCAGATTCGGATGGTCTACAGGGTTCTGTGTGCAGATGCGCAGAAGGATCGTCACTCTGCAGGAGAGATTTCAGCTAGCCTTCTACTTTCAGAAGTGGCTCTTGGAATTGGCTTGTCACCCTGGCCTTTTGTCATGGTTGCGCCTCGCTCAGCGCATGATCCTGAGAGATGTGGACACGAAACCTGCTGTCTTGACACGCTTGGCTGACCTGCCGAAGCT
Source organism: Symbiodinium pilosum (assembly GCA_905231905.1). NCBI lineage: Eukaryota > Dinophyceae > Suessiales > Symbiodiniaceae > Symbiodinium > Symbiodinium pilosum. Next base: position 63,795 of record CAJNIZ010029202.1, on the reverse strand, counting down.
AGAATCCTGGGCCGTAAATGGTACGATTGTATGTGTGCTGTATTCTAAACTCCTCAAAGGGGGTTAAATGGATATTATATAGGGGACTATTATAAGTGTTATTAATGGGGATACTCACGTAGAACATCTTATGTAATAGCTGACGGTCATTTTTTGCCCTAGAATGATTTCAGATGCTTTGTACAAGGATCTATCAAGCCCGCAATTGCCATCAGCTGATCAGACTCAGATTCCTGCACTTCCAGCTGAAGATGTTACGGATGGAGAGGACTCTAGGGTTTAGGGTTTAGGGTCTAGGGTTTTGGGCTTGGGTATTACCCCCAGAATTGCCCCCCAACTCAATCCCAACCAAATCCTCAACATCAATTGCTAAACAATCCCTACGTTGGGCCTGAGCTCATCCACGAATACTTGACTAAAACCCTAGAACCCTACAACCCTGACACCCTAAAACCCTGAAACCCCAAACCCTAAGACCCTAAACCCTACGGCTCTAAACCTAAAACCCTGAAACCCTAAAACCCCAAAACCCTGGGCGAGGAGCAGCCAGAAGAGGAGCAGCTGCCCGCAGTGTACCAGCCAATGGTGGCATTTGCGGCAACTCCAAAGCAGGGCCGCTCCACTAGTTCCAGCCGGTCTTTGTCCAAGTCCGAAGATGCACAGCAACTAGGACTGCCCTAAGTAGAGCACTTCTTTGTTACGTTTTCTTGTTTGATCCTTAGTTTTTAAGGTTTAGGGCACCAACTTATTGCAGTCTTTTGACTTGGACAGTGGTAGCCAAGGAAAGAAGACCTGCACTTTCCACCAGCTGCCCACCAGCGGCCAGCAGAGCGTCAAAGCTTGGAACTGTGCGGCTGGGTCGTTCTTGATTGTTTTAGGGTTTAGGGTTTAAGGTTTAGGGTAGTTCAAAACTGGGGTCATATCCTTAATATTCCTGACCACATTAATCATTGGGGTAATACCCCTAATATCCCTGATGCCTAAACCTTATATAATCCCATCTATTCCTATTTAACACTCTATATGAGCTATAGTCTAAATTGATTCGAGGGGGTTATATAGGGGACTACTATAAAGGTTATTAAGCTGGATACTTGGAGTTTAGACCCTAAACCTTACAGTAAAGCCTCAACCCTAAACCCTATACC
>CAJNIZ010029202.1:51024-62226 GCA_905231905.1 Symbiodinium pilosum | reverse complement strand
CACCTTTTCATTTGTGTACGCTGAGTCCTGAATGCAGGAGCGCTTTGGAGTCTTAGGCCCCTAAAGGCCCCTAAAAGCCCCCTTGAAGGCCTTTGTCTGGAGGAGTCCCTCCATGCAGGGTGCTGGAGCCCTTGGAGGCCGCTGGAGGCCCCTGAAGGCCCCTGGAGGCCCCTGGAGGCCCCTGGAGGCCCTTGGAGGCCCCTCAAGGCCCTGGAGGCCCTGAACCCCGCCTTTGTGTTTTTATGTGTTTTTGAAGTGGTGAGATTTGACTGGCTCTCAGGTGGTCGTGAAATTCGCTCGCAGGAAGGGCCCTGGACCCCCAGACCCCCCCTAGGATCTACCCTAGAAAAAACCAGCCACCGCCCTGCAGAGCTTGGAGCTCTAGGTTTAGGGTAATGACTTATAAGTACTGGTTCCGAGGAGAACTCTCCAGGTACCTGGCCTCTCGTGGGTGCTACAGTACCCCTGGCTGTGGGAAGGCAGGCTGTCGAGGGGCATAAGCGCCGCCCACCATCGAAGGTGGGCGGCCTATGCCATGAGTTTAGGGTTTGTTTTTTTTAAGGGTGTATAGTCCCCCTTAAGTAAACAGAATATGGGGTATATGGGGATCGTATTCTAATATACCCAAGGCCAAATTCTATCATTTCTATCTACTTTAGGGGACTATAGGGATGAGGCGCAACCCCAGGACTGTAAAAGCCTAAATCTTAACCACCCAAGTCCCCTAAACCCCGAACCCTGAAGGCTAATGAAGGGGAACCTTGGGGGATAGTGTAGAGGGGGGGTTAGTACAGGAACCCAAATGCCACCAAAAGGAGAATTTTTAAATCGGAGGAATCCCCAGCGAGTCCTGCTTCTAGAGGTAGTCATTAAATATGCAGATTGTTGAGTGGCGATGTTCTCGGGGATTCTGTTCAGACCCGAAATCCAAGCTTACGGAGATTGTGGTTGCTTGTTTTTAGTCTAGCGGCACGTAAAGATCCTTGAGCCCCGCAACCCGACAAGATATAAAAGTGCTGATTCTTCAGTGGCATGCCGAAGATGAGAAATCATGCTCAAGTCCTCCACAATCCATGACCCCTCAACATCCGTCTAACACTGCTCCAGGGGTTTTGGACCATTACAGTGCCTACTTTTTGAAGGTAAGCCGTAATTAGCCAAGAATCTTAGAATCGCTTAACTTACCTTTGGTTCGCTAGGAGTGAATGAATGGAACCTTAGAGTAGTCCCTAAATAACGCATTATGATAGTTTCCATTTTTTTTTGCATTCCTTCATTCCCAGCTAACCAAAGGCCACCCCCAACACCCTAAACCCTAAACCAGATACTTTTTTCCATTTCCTTTTCCATTATCCCAATAAACCTTAATATATCCCTATAACCCCTACATGGCCCATCCCTGAAGCCAAGCAGGTGGTGGGACATGTGCCTGGCGGGTCAGTTGCGCTTGGTTGAGCTGGGCGCCCCCACTCCTCAAGTGGACAGGCCGATGGTGGATGCGATTTCTGGGTTTAGGGTTTAGGGTTTATGGGACATGATTCCAGGCTTGGGGTTCAAGGTCAGACTTCCAACAATGCCTTCGCAACACGACAAGAAGCGAAACCCTACACCCTCATCCGCAAACAGTAAACTTCCCTCGCTTCTCCTCCCTTTCTACTCCTTGTATTCAGCTCAGTTTGACAGGCCGCGCACGATTTCCTCCTTGATGAGGCCGCGGCGTTGTTCAGGGGCTAACCTCCGCCCAACAAGGTCCCATAAAGATCGCTGTCATGTTGAAACCGGGCTATATGGTTTTTCATATCAGTTTGAAGGAGGATAGGGGTCCGAGTTTCAGGTCTAAGATGTGGGGCGAAGGGCTGAGAGTGTAGGGTCTAAGGTCTTGCGGATGAGGGGTGAGGGTAGCTTTGAAGGGTTGTGGAAACCCAGAGCCATAGATTAGATCCTGCAGTGAGAAGCTTTGGGCATCGCGCCAGACGTTGATGCAAGAATCCGGGCGATTCTAAGACCCCTTGGAGGTGAACGAGCTACGGTCTGTTGAGCCCTCGCCAAACCCTGTTGGTGGTCACGTGTTTCACGAGTTAGCCAACAGTTGCTGAAGCTGGTGGTGGCTCTTCGGGCTTGGTGGCTCTTTGGGAATATAGGGTCATATGGGGATACATAGGAATATTTAGGGCATAGGGTTTAAGGTCTAGGGTGGGTATGGACGCCTTGCAAGCATGTGTGCAGGAATCAGAAGTCTTGCTGCTGTTTTTTCCTTCCGAAGGTCTGTCAAAGTTTGGGACGCAGTCTTCAGGTTAGATAGAAGACCAGCCTTCGCCGTGTACACTTTGGCATACTCCATGTGGCACCTCCTACTATGTTTAAAATCCCCCAATACATTCTGACATGATATCCTGGGAAGGTTATTACAAGCGGGTGGGGGTGGGGGGGGGCTTATTAGGGAGAAGTGACCTCGTGAGGACATAGATTCTAGGAGGTGTCTCCTTGGGGTGCAATAGCGGGGCCGTCATAATTTGACTGCATTTCGACGCGTGTTTTGCTTCACTGCAATTACAAAGACCTCATGAATGTGTGGCCACAAGAAAAAGCGAACTCCTGAATTGAAACCACTTGAACCCTGAAGCCTGCCCTCTAACCCTACAGAATTTCCAGAAGCACATCCAACATCTGCCAACCCCTACCCCACTCCTTATCTCCATATAACGACAAGCCTTACGTAAAAGTATGCAAGCCCTCGTGACGGGATTAAACTTTCCATGAACCTCCAAGCACATCCTGCAAACGAGGACAGATCGTGCTGCCTGCCTGGTCACAGACTTAGCTCGACTTGGGAGATTCCAAAATTCAAACCTTGTTTGGAGGCTGAGGGTGGCTACATCCTAGTGAGAATTGTACTTCAAACTCAATGTTAAGCCCGCCATGTCTTCTAGTGTTGCCAGAATTGGGTTGTAGATGCGGTTATTGTTGGTTTATTTCCCTGAACCTGCAAGTGTAGAACCCGTAGTAGGGACCACCAGAATTCCAGTAATCTCTTTGCAATCCCCGTATATGTCCTGATCGAGTTTTTTAATTGAGACTTCCCACATGGGTTCATGTCCAGCGAGTGTTTCAACTGCCTGACCCCTTTCGGGTTCTTTTGATTCGGACGATATTTGTACACAGGGAGCTAGCGGAATCCTAAAGTTTGGTGCAGCCTAGGAGCGTTGTATGCATAATGTAGAGTGAAGGAGATATCAGTTTGAGAGCAATGCATGAAGGTTTTAGGGAGGGTTGGGGGTTGGGGCCCTGAGGCTCTGAAATTGCAGTGCTTGGGGGCTTCCGTGTTCAAGTGAAATCTTGAGGGGAGCTCTTCGCAGATTCCTGAGCTTTAAAATGGCCTCATTTCAGATTTCATGTTTGCATGTGCCTAGGGTTTACGAGCATATGATTGACATGGACTTGAAGTTTAGGGCTTGGAGGCGGTGTCAGCATTGTTGGGACTTGCTCTGATGTCGCTCCTCGTTCCTGCCTGCGATTGTCCGTGCAATCAAGAGAAGACTTTAATTTTGCCGTAGACATGGCAGAGTCTCTCTCTTGCCTTCGTTCTTCTTGAAGCGTCACTCAAGCTTGTGATGAGCGTGGTTTCCGATGGCTCCGATTTCATTACAGGTGCTGCTGTTGGGAGTTTGGTGCGTGCACCGTGAGCATAATGGTAAAGACTCCTGTTTGTATAGCTCTCACTCCTGGCCGTTTTGATCTGGAGTCTCTTGGCGGCTTTGTTTCAATCAGCAAATACCCAAGGCAAAGTCTTTGCCTACACCCGCAGACAGGTAAAGAACTCTGGGGCCTCTAGGGCTTAGCCCCAAACGTAGATCCGTACTCCCAAGCCATGTGGTGATGATGATGATGATGATGGCAGGGATGACGATGATGATGACGAAGATGATGCACTGCACCACAATCTTCTTCTTCTGTGTCCTGCTACAACTTCCACTACAATTACAACATTTACTACAACTGCTGCTACTGCTGGTGGTGGTGGTGGCTGTGCTGCTACTACTACTGCTGCTGCTGCTACTACTACTACTGCTGCTGCTGCTGCTACTACTACTACTACTATCACTATTATCACTACTATTACGATTGCTGCTCAGACTTGCTGAAGTCATTACAAAGGCCCGCCTTCTTCACGAAGCGGAGACTGCAGCATTTGAAGCCGTCAAAGTCGTCTCCCTGGATTTGGCGCTGAGGGACAATGTGAGCCATAAGAAAAATTCCTTAAAGGGGATGATACAAGATGATACAAGGGATTATAGGGGACTATTGTAGGCTTATAGGGGTTATATTGGGGGGATACTGGGAGTTTAAGCTATAGCTCATATGTGGGGGTATCCCCCAAGACGTCAGAGCCCAACACAGTATTTTTTTGGCTTGTTCCGGAGTGTTCTTCAATCTATGGGAGGTAGAGAGGCCTCTAAGCACCCTCTCCTTATTACTGCAAGCAAGCTTGTCATGAACAGGCCTGATTTCGTAATCAAGATGTTCCTTCTCATTGCTGGTGGTCGTGCTGCAGTCGTAATCCCCAGTATCAGTTCCGTCATCTTGAGAAGTACAACTGTTACTTTCGTTGCTCGCTGCTGCTGCTGCTGCTGCTGCTGCTTCTTGAATGCCGCTACTGCTTTTCCGGTTATTACTAAAGCAATCCAATCATTACTACTAAAAGTCACGGTAGCAGCACACCAAGGCAGTTGTATCTACGGCGCCACGAAAAAAACCTGAACCCTGAACTGCACACCCTTCTCCTAACTAAGACTCCGCCACTCCCCCGTATGAATCCTCGACCCAACACCTCCAAAACGTAAACCCCAAACCCCCACCTCAACTTACTGGTTTTTAAGAGGGAGCAGGGGTATGAAAGGGATGCGCTTTCCCACTTTCCCTTAAGGAGTGAGTATAGGGCCTACTAAAGGGGCTTTTGAAAGGGTTCCACTCCCTAGCACGACAAAGTCAAGCTCCAAGCGGTAGTTTCCCAAATAGGGGGACTTCAATATAGACCCCCCAAATACTATACTCCTTGTTCTAGGGACTCCCAAAATGGTACCCCTAATTTTGGGAAACCCCCAAGTCTCGAGGTAGCGGCCAAAGGTCCCGCAAGTGCAAGCCATGAGGAGAACAGGCCGGAGGAAGGCTCTCTTGCACAAGCCAAGGCCGGCAAGTATCACAGAGATGTAGGCAGATATGGGGATGTATAGGGATAGATTGGAGTACATTTTATATGGCACTTACGGCCCTTCTCAGGATTGAGAAAATTAGCGTCTGAGACTAAGGCTTTGGGGTTTTAGTGGTAGGGAGATACATAGGGAGGAACAAAAACATGTACCCTAAACCCTAAAATTATGCGGTCCTTATTGGGCTCTATAGGCCCAACTTTGAAAACTGTATGCGGGCAATTTTAGTGGGATTAGGGTTTAGGGTTTCGGTTTCATCACATCCCCCCTCTAAAGATAGCCCGTAGTATTGGGACCCCCAACCCACGATTGAAAAAAAAAGCCTCGACGATGTTTGCTTGCATTGCGATGCCAAGAACTGTGCCACTTGATTTTTCCAGATTAGGCAATGTTGGGCTTACAAGGTATCTACTCCCGTTGAATCACCCCTAAACCATAAAAGGATCTTGTAAGGATAGGAAGATCAGCCTTGTTCAGTAAGATACATGCAGGCAAACTGTCACGTTCTTTTTTCCAATCCAGATGGCCCGTGCTAGGGTGTTGCGCAAAGGTGGGCCCTTGCATGACCGACCACTTAAACCCTAAACCCCACCAATGCGGAACTTTAAGCGCACCCTAAACCCCTAAACCCTAAATTGTATGCGCGCCCTAAACCCCCTAAACTCTAAACCCTAAACCGCAAGCCCTACGTGCTTTCAACCCTCACCCCTAAACGTCCAGGGGATTCCCATAGCGCATGGACATCCCGCCCTAAACCTTAAACCCTAAACCCTAAAACCCAGACCCTACACCCTAAACCCTAAACCCTAAACCCTAAACCCTAAACCCAACTCGAAAACTTAAACCCTAAACCCTGAACCCAAAGCAGAGGAAGACTCATGCCCTGGTTACAGGTAGAGGACGAAGGGTGCAGGCTGGAGAGCTGTTTGCCACACGTCTTCATGAGCAGATGTGGGTTTCCCAAAATTAGGGGCACCTTTTTAGGGTCCCTATAATAAGGATTATAGTATTTTGCAGTCTACTTTGGGGTCACCCCATTCAGGGAAATATCATAGACCAGTATCAAACTCAGAAACTTTGGTTCGTGCCCTTGCAATAACCAATTCTCGGTTGGTATATGTAAAGCCGCTAGTCAGCATTATTAGCCCCGAGCTTGGCTAAGATTGTTGCTTGTTGGTGTAGTCCTTGAGAAGGTGGGGCGATGAGACTTGGCTTCTCGCTGCCATCTCAGACTTGCATGTGAAGAGTCTTCCCATGCGATGGCAGTACCCTCAATCCCCTCCCCTTATCATCCGAGCCCCAGCCCCTAGCATTCCATGTTTCCTGCAAGAGAGCATAGGACAAACATAAATGTAGATATATCCGTATACATATATGTATACGTATACATATATATATATATACATGTACAGAGATATCTCTATATATATGTATATACTGTATATGTATATACATATATACGCGAGACATGTATTGGTCCGAGAGGGTAGGGCGCTGATGATTTTCAAGTTCGGATACCTTCCATAAGAACGGCTAGTAATGCCCGTCGTAATCGCAGCAAGAAGCAAGAACAGGGAGCGTGCTATTAAATAACCTTGACGGTTTTTTGATGGCCATTCCTACGAGCTAAACCCTAAACCTAACCTCTCAAAACCTAAACCCTAAACCCTAAAACCTAAACCCTAACCCCTCAACCCTAAACCCTAGCCCCTAAACCCTAAAACCTAAACCCTAAACCCCTAAAACCTAGCAATGATGCCAGGCAATGATGGGTAAACTCGGAGCTGCGGCCCCGAGCCATGAGCATGAAACTCTTTTCACTAAAGCCTAGGCCCTAAACCCTTACCCGATAGTTTAGGGTTTAGGGTGTAGGGTTTAGGATTTAGGATTTAGGGTTTAGGGTTTAGGGTTTGGGGTTTAGGGGTTATAGTCCCCCTAAAGTAGTTAGAATACGGCTTTGGGTATATTATAATAAGGTCCCCATATACCCCATATTGAAACGACTTAGGGGGCTTAACCCTACCTCGCCGAAAGCTGCCCTGGTCCTAGGCAAAGTCCCGGCAAACGCCTGTCGTGCCTGTTCAGCTTCGCTGGAAACTTAAGGCTCGGTTTAAGGTTCAGGGTTTACGGTTTCGGGTTTAGGGTTTAGGGTTTACGTTTTCGGCACCGCACTGTTTCTTGGTTGCGTACCCCAAGAATGGAGCATCACATGGAAAAGAAAGAACATTAGTTAGAAACGGTGATGATATAGTAGTTTCTTCAGGTGCCTGCAGCGCACTGTTTCTTGGTTGCTGTTAAGGAACTGAAAGGGGGTAAATAGGGATATAGAAGTCCAGGGTTTCGGTACTGAGATTCTCGGGTTGAAGGAAATTGCCCTTGAGTGGGGAAGCAAATGGAAAAGAAACTAGACAATGAACTCAAACTGGGATCATATCGTGCTTCATAGTGATCAGCTTGTTCAGCAAGGTTTTTGGTCTGTTGTTTGATGAGTGTATATAGGGCATAGGATTCCTCAAACATCTCGGTTTCTTCTCATATTTGGTGTCCAATTCTAGTGACCAGAATGAGTCATACCAACTGTAAGGTCATCATGCCAAGGGGTACCTTTCTACCTGCTACATGTTCATATTATGGTATTTTTGCTTCAGCTCCTTAACAGCAACGCAGGCTTTCTGGCAGTGCTTTCAGGAATTTCAGACTCATTTGCTTGCCCGTGATCCTGCGTCTTCTGAATGTTGAGCCAAGCCGTTTCGGGTTTGTTTAGGGAATCGGATTCCCTAAGCCCTAAACCTTAAACCCTAAACCCATACCCTAAAACCTAAACCCTCGTCTTACAGCTTCCAGCATGTTGCACCGGCTGGCAGGGTGCAAAGGAGCCCATTACTCGAGCTGCTCTGGCAGCCAGGCCAATGTACTGAATTTGCACAGACTGCAGGCAAGCAAAATTGGTTGCCTGCATTGATGGCAGTGCTTTCCACATACTTTGCTGCGTCTCTCCATTGTTTCCTTTTGCAGATACATCCTGGAGCTATACTGCGGTTCCTGCCATACTTGTACTTGCGCACTTACCTGGTGCTGCGTGCCAGAGGGAGGACTTGCAAATCTGCAGCTCGTATACAAGAAGGCTATGCATCAGTGTCAGTACAAGCCCCTAAGCACCATCAACGAGGCCCATAAGCCTTGGTAAACAGCGATACTTTCCAGAATTACGATCCCATACTGGTACCCCGGAATACCAGGTGCTGCGCTATCATTTGTACGAACCCCCCCCTGCCAGAATTCTAAGAATCCTTAAAAAGGTGCCCCATGTGCTTTTGGAAAGCCCTTGAAGCCACCTCTTAATGTAGACCCATGATTAATAAACACCCCCTTTTAAGGGCCTAAATGTTAGGATCACTATTATAATCCCTATTCAAGTGAGGGGGTAATCAGGGGTCTACATTATCCTCTTATCCGGAAGACTGCCAGCGCCATGGACGGGCAAAGTTGGCTCAACCAACTTCTCTGCGCCACTGCAGCAGTTGGTGGCATCGCCTGTGCTGCTGTCATCGCAAGGCATGGGAACCAAAGTCTGTAGGTACCTTCAAAGAGGTTTATAGGGGTCAATAGGGGTTATATAGGGTTATATGGGAATATAAACCTTGAACTCTAAACCCTAAACTGTGCAGGCTTCCGGAAATTAGGAAGCTGGCTAAACAACAGAGCATGCTTTTTTGCGGGTGTCTATGCACGGAAACTCTGAACCCTAAACCCCAAACCTTTATGCTCTAAAAGCCCTGAGCTTTACGCTGTCAGGCGCGCACAGAGAGTTTCCAAAGCTCGAGGGCATTTGCAGGCCTCGAGTTTAGAGCTTAGGGTTTAGAGTCTAGGGTTGATGTTTAGGGTTCTGGTTTAGATTCCAGGGTTTGAGGTTTAGCGTTTAGGGTTCAGCATCCTAAGCTCGAGCAAATAACAAGGCCTCTCCTATTCCATATGTTCGAGTATCACCCCACCCTCCCAGAATCCTTTTTCATTCAGCATTTATATCCATTTTCTTTCTTCTCTCGCCACCCTACATCCCACATGTATATTTGTTGAATGCCCGTTTTCGGGACCCGGACGATCGAGGGGAAAAGTGCACGATCTAGCTGTCATTGGCAGGCCCCGCAATGATATTGTTTTCTCGGGACTTGACTAGCCTAAATCCTAACAGGAAATAATTCGGTTGGTAGCCTGTGACGTCTTATGGCCGCCGGGGAATTTTGAAGAAGCCCAGTTCTGATGGGTTCTTGGACCATGTCCACGAGGTTCGCTGGGCGCAGGACGCGCCTGCCGCCACCCACAGATCCCCGGCAGTCTGGTGGCGCCGTCGCACAGACATTCAGCCCTGCGCAAGCAGACGACCTAAACCCTAAACTCTACACCCGAACCCCTAAAACCTTGAACTCCAAGCCCTGAACTCTAAGCCTTACATTACGCCCTGGAGGTGCTGCTAAATGCTTCAGCAGGGACGGATGCCCGGATTGTGATCACCGGAGCCAGCAGCGGCATTGGCCAGGAACCTGGGTGGCTGTGGTTTAGGGGGACAGGGTTTATAGGGTTCAGGCTTTAGGGTTGAGGGTAGGTTAAGGGCTCGGGGTTTAAGGTTTGGGGTTTAGGGTTTGCGGTGTAGGGTTTGGGGTTTAGGGTTGAGGGTTCAGGCTTCATATTTTCTGTTGGTGTGTTTGTCTACAAGACAAAAGTTTTCGGACTTAACATCACCCTGCAGTTCCATTAAAAGAAATCCAGTATGGTAATTCCATTTAAGCGCCCTAAACCCTAAACATCAAACCCCAAACCCTAAACCCTCCCTAAACCCCAAACCCCAAACCAAACCCTCCAAACCCTAAACCCTATGTACCCCTATATATCCCTATATAACCCCTATAAACCCCCTATAACCCCCTTTAAAAGGGTATGGTAACGGGATGTAGAACTCCTTGGCAGCGGCCCAGGAGCTAGCCCAGCAGATGCTTCGCTACCTGGCTGGACCTTGGGGTGTTCACCCACATGAATTGGGGTTTAGGGTTTAGGGTTTAGGGGGGTTTAGGGTTTAGGGTTTAGGGGGGTTTAGGGGGGTTTAGGGGGGTTTAGGGGGGTTCAGGGGGGTTCAGGGGGGTTCAGGGGGGTTCAGGGGGGTTTAGGGGGGTTTAGGGGGGTTTAGGGGGTTAGGGGTTTAGAGTTTAGGGGCTTCAGGTTTAGGCGTTTAGGGCTTAAGTCAGTGCAAAGGCTGCTGCACATATGCCTACTATCACCGCAGGGATTCCAGTTATCTTTGTCAATGCGTTCCACTCGCATGGAACCCCAGAGAGGCCCCTTCTGGATTCCGGTTGGGCTTGAAGGAAGTTGTACCTGTGCACTACCCACATTTCCAGATTGTGCGAGGTGCCCTAAAGCCTCCAAAAATGTTGATCCCAAACCCCAGGACTCTAGATCCCTGTACCTCTGCATTCTGGATCCCAACCCTGAACCCTAAAGACCGAAACCTGAACCCTAAAGTCCTAAGCCCTACACCCCTAAACCCTGCACCCCTAAGCCCCACACACCCTCCAACTCCAAACCAGTTAAACCTACAATTTTGACCTTTTGAGCCACTCAGGACATCCTTCTGTCCCTAAACTACTAAACCCTAAAAAGGTTACACAATTTGGAATACCCTAAACCCTAAACCCTACCACTGAGGACATCCTTCTGTCACCCTTCTGCTGGGCTGCCGGGACAAGAAGAAAACCGAGGCAGTCTTTCGAAAGACGAAGGACCGTACGAAGGTGGGCCCAGGTAGGGCTAAACATCTTGGCCTAGGGTTTAGGGTTCAGGATTTAGGGTTTAGGGTTTCGGGTTCAGGATTTAGGGTTTAGTGTTTCGGATTTAGGGTTTAGGATTTAGGGTTCGCCAGCGCAGCTGGTGCCCTGACCAATTCGGGTGAAACGGAAGGTACTAGGGGTCGACCCGAAACCTTAATCCCACCGAGCATCCT
>CAJNIZ010029202.1:39780-50924 GCA_905231905.1 Symbiodinium pilosum | reverse complement strand
TCTTTGGTTGAATTGCGGTTGTGAATCTGCCAAGCAACTGTGGCACCACCTGTTGAATACATAGCTGCGCTGGCGCACCTGGGAGCTTGCTCCCCTAAAATTTAGGGTTTCGGATTTAGGGTTTAGGATTTAGGGTTTAGGGTTTAGGATTTAGGGTTTAGGACTTAGGGTTTAGGGTTTCGGGTTTAGGGTTTAGGGTTGATTTATGGTTTGCAGTTCAGGTATTCAATCAGGGTTCAGGATGCAGAAATATTCTAAGCAAGCCTGACAGGGTGGCAGTGACGGTAACAGGAGGAAGAGAGTCCTTGGTTTCTGTTGGTTTAGGGTTAAATTGGGGTTCTATTGGAGTAATGGAAAAATGGAAATTACTATAATGGGTTTATATAGGGTTTAGGGTTTAAGCGTGTAACTGTACCAAACTTCAATTTTTGCCAGAGAAGGTGGTTCGTCAACCCCTAGTTAGGGAAAAATTCTAGGTCATAGCAAGGTAATAGCGTATAGTTCCGTGTAAGTACCAGTACAGATAAAGATAGTGCTTCGCAACATGCCTACCCAGCCCTTAAACTTTGGATCCCGATATCACGCCAGTTTCCACTTCATTTTCCATTTTCTTTTTCCACTTGATTTTCCATTATTGCCACCGTAAATCCTAAAACCCTAAAACCCTGAACCCTAAACACCCAAGCCCCAGTCCTCAAACAAACCCTAAACCCAAAGCCTTGCCTGCACTTATGTCACTAGAAAATGCTGTCAATCCTAGACCTCATTTAGCGCGGTATAGCTTGATATAAGCCTGTAGATCCCTATATGGGGGGATGTCAAAATTATGGTCCCTTTTTGGGTACCCTAAATATTAGGGGCCGTAATATAATAAGCACCCAAAAAGGGAACATAATTTTGACAACCACCCATATGACCCTAGAAACCCACCCTAAACCATAAACCCTAAACCGTAATAGGATCCTAACTAACCCCAGATATTGAGTTCAATGCCAGGTCCATCGCCTGGACCTCCTGGATCCAGATTCTGTGCAGGCTTTTGCCGACGAGGCTGTATGGAGGTTTCCTTCATCAACACCCAGAAATGCCTCATGTAGGTCCCTATCCCAAGAATGAATCAAGTGGACAACCAAATAGACACGGAATGTTCGGGTGAGTCCTCTTTATTTTCCATCATCCCAATATACCCCCTATAGTTTGTTATCCCGAAGCCCTAAATCCTAAACCCTAACCCATAAACCCTAAACCCTAAACCCCAAACTCTAAACCCTAAACTCATATTAGTATGTTCAAGGTGTTTGTTCTTGTGTGACATGCTGCGCAGGCGCATTCATTCCTCAAAGAGGGGCAGACCGGACTCCGGATGCCACCAGCTACAAATGGTCTAATATAGGAGCCTCAATAGGGTTAAGGGCTTAGGGATGATTACCAATATTAATATTATTATATGGGGTTTAGGGGTTTAGGGTTTAAGGTTTGGGAGTTTAGGGTTTAGGGTTTAGGGATAGTTGCCAATATTATGGTTCCATATTGCTTGTATAATTATAGTATATGGTACGCCAAATGGACCCCAAAGTGGTATTGGTAATTCTTTAGGCCGCTGTAATACTCGAGGAACAACATTGGAGCACTGGCAACAAGGATTCCTTGAGGTACTAACCTTAAAGTCGTGACAGCGCACGCAGACATGAAGATGTAGATGGCGATATCTAGGGTACTGAGAGCCAACGCAATTTTTATGTCACCAAAAAATGAATACTACTATCACAGAGAGCATCAAGAACGGCAACTGTTGTCAGGGTCATCGGATTGCGTTAGTTCAGTTTATCAAAGATTTGTTTTTCAGAGCTGCTAGAACATGTCTTTGATCTTCAGCTTCATGTTTTTTTTGTGTGTGTGTCAAAGGCTCGTCAACAACGCTGGCGTGATGCGGCCGCCGGCAGGTGGAAAAGGCAAGTTGCAGAAAGCTTTGCTTTTCAGATTCGTCGTTTTCAGGTCCCTGGAAGCCCAAGTACATTCGACCTTAGGAATCATGGTATCTGAGTATACTAAGGTCATGCAGGGTTTTGATCATCAATATGATCCCCTTAAAGCCTTCATTTATCCGACCCCTGCATCTACTCTGTATCTACCATAGTACGCCCAATGCCAGCCTTGCGGCCCCCCTAACCCTCAGCCCTGCACCCCCAAACCCAAAAGCCTACTTGAAAGTTCACGGGTGGTTCTAAGCGGGGTTAGGAGCCCCTGAAGCTAGGCCATATTTATGTACTTCCGTTATATAGCCCCTACATAAGCCTTATATAAACCCTATATTGCCCCATATTATCCCCTAGTCTATGAACCCTAAGCTCGAATCCTTAATCTGCACCCTCTGAACCCCTAGTCCCGAAATCCCGAAACCCCTAAACCCCTAAACTCCCCCAAACCCTTAAGTTACCTAATTCTCACCCTAAACCCCTAAGCCCTAAAACCCTACAAAGGTGATGCCACGTGGCAGACCAACTTCCTGGGGCCTTTCCTGTTGCTTGTTTGTTCATGTAGGGGTTTAGGGTTTAGGGTTGGGTCATTTTGGGTTCATAGGGTTATGTGGTTTAGGCCTTTCCTGTTGCTTGTTGGCTTATATGGGGGCCATTTTGGGATTATAAGGTTTAGGGTTTAGGCCCTTCCTGTTGCTTGCAGGTTTAGGTGTCTTTTTGGGCCTCCATAAGATTCTATAAGGTGGTTCTGTAGGGATGATATAGGGATTCTTTTTTGGGATTCTATGCTAGTGTCCGAAAATAGGCAGCCGTTAATGTAGACCCCCAAATACTCGAATCCTTACTTGAGGGACCCCCAAAACCCCAAACTAAATCCTAAACCCTAAGCCCTAAATCCTAAACCCTAAATCCTAAACCCTAAATCCTAAACCCTAGACCCTGACCCTGAAATTGCCATATAGGCTCGTCTAGAGCTTCGGGTGCAGGGACAGCAGGATGGTAGGGATCCGTTCCTGCATTCTCTGCCCTGAACCCCCAAACCCTAAAGTCGAAGCCCTAAACCCAAAGCCTGAAGGCTTAAGGGATATATTGGGGTAATAAAGGGATAATGGAAAAGAAAATGGAAACTACTATTTAGGGTTTAGGGTTTAGGGTTTGGGGTATATAGTCCCCTTTAGGTAGATGGAATATGGGGTATATAGGGATCTTATCATAATGTACCCAAAGCCATATTCTATCTACTTAAGGGCGACTGTAAGCCCCAACCACCAGTAAGGTTAAAGCCATTCGTCACGATAATCACCAGTTAGGTGGACCCCCACCCAGTCATAGTGACTATAAGGGATAATGGTAATTATATTAGGGTCCTCTTGTAGTCCTATTATACCACTATTACAGGGTGGGGGGTCCTCCTAAATCACCAGTAAGGTTGACCGAGCTGCTGGCTCGCCTTCGGAGCAAGGAGCAGTCACAGCCAGTGAGGCCACAGGGGTGCAAGTTGTTTAGGGTTTAGGGTTTAGGGTTCACAGGGGTGCAAGATTGTGTAGGGTGTATTTGGATGATCTTATGACTTAGTAAGTCTACCTAGTATCCCCCATAACCCGTATTATATGTCACATAACCCCTGGCACTAAGTAGACTTACTAAGTCCTAAGATCGTCCAAGTACTCTGAACCCTGAACCCAAGCCCTTTGCCGCCGCAAAGTTGAGACACGGCCCACAAAAACACAACAATCCTAAACCCTGAATCCTAAACCCTGAACCCTAAGCCTTGAACCCCAAAACCTGAACTACCGATCTCCTGGCTCCAGGGTCGTTCATGTTTCCAGCCGTCTCGAAAAGCGGTCGGAGCTCAGCGAAGAGATGCTTGACAAGATCGAGCGTGCTGAGGCTTAGGGGGTGTTTAGAACGCCGGGTTTTGAGCTGTTTGGTTTGGGGTTTAGGGTGTTTAGTATTGTAATGCGCCATCATAAATAAGTACCTATGTCCTTTTTGAGGTGAGACACCTAGGACCTAGCATCAGAACAGTGGTGACAAATTGAGCCCCTGGCTCTAGAGTTTAAGATTACTTACTGGTTGTTGGCAAGGAATGTGGGAATATGTTGTGTAGCAATTATATAGGGATTATATTCCCTTCTTCCATACTAACAAGTACTAAGGTTTAGGATTGCAGGCGGCTGGGCGTATGATTTTATGGCAAGGGCCGATCCTCTGCTTACTTTCCCTTCACTCGCTCAATTTATCATCATATTCTGCAGAGGCCATCATTGCTGGCATTACAATACCGGTTAGGATTGTGATTGCCATGAAGATTATCATAACAACTGGTATTCTTACACTTGCTTTCGGCTGCTATCTTTGGTTAGCTGTGCTTTGCGTGATGCAGGCGGGCGACCATGCGTATGCAGATTCGAAGCGGGCATTGATGCTTTGGACCGCGTGCGGGGTGTTTCGAAACCCAAGACTAAGCCCCAAAATTGTAAACCCTAAACCCAAACCCTAGACTCTAAACCCAGTTCCGTAAACCCTAAACCCGAAGACCCAAAGCTTGCCATCATGAATGTGTCTCAACAGCTTTCTTATCATGACCCTCAGGCCCCCCTGCTGGTGCTGTTAAGGAACTTAAATTAAGTTACCAGAAAGGGTATATAGGGTTTAGGGTTACCATAATGGGTATATATGTATAGATTAGAACGGTTTCCTCAATACAGTAACTTAATTTAGATTCCTTAATAGCAGGCCCTCTTGAGGTGTCATGGTTAAACAACTTCTTGCGGAATTGCCTCGACATTTGGTAGTTTCCTTTAATGGGACTCCAATCTAGACCCCAAAATATTTGAATCCTTATTATGAGGACCACGATTTTGAGAAAATCTCAATTAAGGGTTTTGGGTTAACCCTAAACCCTAAACCCTAAACCCAGTTTCGAAGAAGTATCAGGAGGCGCCTTCCCCTACTTGGGGTTGTCGCATGGGCAGTTGCAAGTGGGGTTCTAAGTCCCCTACACTCGGTCATAACTGTACTTCTCACAGTTTTGATCTCACCTCTAACTACCCATGAATCACTCCTATCATTTCATGAGCTGAGATTGACTCGAAGTGCCTGGTGTTCGGCAGACAAGTTCGGCTTGCCCCGCCTCCTCCCCAAAGGCCCTTAGATCCTCTTCTCAGCAGCCTAAACACCTCAAATCCCAAAAGCCTTGAGCAGTAACATGTCTAAAGAACAGAGGGTTACTTCCCCTGCGCTCTGGTTGAAGCCCTGAACCCGAAACCCCTAAACCCCACACCCTAAACCCTAAATCCTAAACCCCTAAACCCTAAACCCTAAGTCCCTAAACCCTAAACCCTAGGCCCTAAACCCTAGACCCTCAACCCTACACCGTGCAGTGGCGAGGACCTCCATCCGAGCCCAGAGCTTGGCTTTCCAGGGTGGCATGTACTGCCACTGCGCCACGCCTGGCATCTGGGCCATTTTTGAAAGGGTTTAGGGTTTAGGGTTTTGAGTTTAGGTTTTTAGGGTCTAGGGTTTTGAGTTAAGGTTTTTAGGGTCTAGGGTTTTGAGTTTAAGGTTTAGGGTTAAGGCTTAAGGGGGCCCCCATTCCATAGTTACACAAGGGTTCTAGGACCATGATACTGGTTTAGGGTTTAGGGTTTAGGGTTTAGGGTTTAGGGTTTAGGGTCTATGGAGGAAATCTTGCACCACTTCGCGCCCCTGAAGTCTTGTATTTACTGAGACTTGAAGGATTAAAGGCGGTGCAAGATTTCCTCCACCAACAGTATGGGTAATTTTCTGTAGCACTTGGGCCATTGTTGGAACAGTACTTTGGTTTCACTGAAGGTTTAGGGTCTAGAGCTAAGGGGCACCGGTAACGGAGAATCAAATGCAAAAGAAACACAGGAAATGAGATGGACACTGCATTTATATGTTTACATGGGGCTTCTAGGGATAGTGTAGAGGCCCAAATAATCAAATATTTTATAAGACCATAACCATACAGGCAGTCTATGATCATAGTATTGACAACGAAGGAGGAAATTTGCATGGTTCGATCCCTCTTCAGTGCACAAAAGAAATTGCAAATTTCCACTCCCATGAACACTTATCTTGAACCCTTTCAGTTAAGTGATCCCGCTCACTACTAGTGGATAGTAGGCATGTACCAGGGTCCAAATGAGTGGTATTTTGTTTGGGGATATTGTGGTACCCAACATAGATCAAGATTGTATCCTCCTTTGCGGCATGGTAGTTTAAATGCAGCATGTATTCTTACTTGGTTCAAGTACCAAAACAAAACCCCGAAGCCCTAAATCCTAAACACTGAACCTAAACCCCAAACCCTGAACCCCATAATTCTCAGTATTCCTCATGGTCTCTATTCGTCGCCTAGGCATGGTCGACACCGAGCTGGGGAGGCCAGTCTTGGCGGATTTTGGGGTTTAGGTTGGGTCATTCCGCCTTACAGTAACTGTTACCACAATGGAATATAGGAGTTATAAGAACCCCCTTAATAAGGCCCCTTTAAGGACAGTTACTGGGAGGGGGAATGACCCAAGGTTTAGGGTTTAGGACCTATGGTTTAGGGCTACAATTATTCTCACTTGGAAGGGACTTAGTAAGCATGTTTTTAACCCTATAAGCTATGTAATTCCCATTGACAAGTCCACATGACCCTCCAAGCATTCCTAGGATTCTTACTGCTGCTGCTGCTGCTGATGCAATTTCCAGTGCCCGCTATTGCTCCCTCCACTGCCAACTGCTATTGCAACCTCACCGGCTACCGTCAGCATTACCAGTGCTAGTAGGCATGTTGTTAGAGGGTTTCCACGCTTGTGCTAAGCCCTAAGCCCCAGACCCTAAACTGTGAACCCCGAACCCTAAAACCCAGACCCTGAACCCTAAACTCGTGTGCTTCCAGGTACTCTGTGAGCCCCTGGTTGTGGCCACTCACAAAGCCTCTTCGTCGCCCTGGCAGCAGCCAGGGGGGTTGTAGCTGGGAGGTGGGAGGACGCTCCCAAAAATTGTGCACAAAATAGGCTTGCAATCGATGTTTCTGGAGACAGTTGCAGTGTGATTGCCGCACAGCACCAATGCCATTTTCTGTTCAATTGAGGCATGCTTCTTCTGCGTTCGCCCGCAGAAGGTGCCGTTGCTGTGGCTGCTGGTGGCCTCCGGCCGCAGGCCACAAACAGCTTCGGGCGATACATGGACGGTGAGGCCAGGCTACAAGCAGGGATTTTCAACAGCTAGGTGCCCTCTTTGGATGATATAGTAAGGGTTTCCATGTGTCTTGGTGTCTATGTAGGGCCCCGCTATTTATGGAAAACCTGTGACACGTAGAAGCCGTCGCCCCCAGACAGTATGGGTTCACACAAAGGACGTGCCATTTTTAGAACCCCCAAGTCCCAAGTCACTTGCGGAGTGGCCCTATCGCTTCTCCACACCAGAGTTCAAAAATCAAAGCGGGCTCTATGTCGATGACTGAGTCCCTTTTAAAAAGGGGCCCTCTCTGTCTAGTTAGGGGAGGGTATAAGCCCCAATAAAACCTCTACGTGCTCGCTAAAAACGTAAGTTATCCCCAAACATCCCCATCTAGCCTCATAGGGGTTTAAGCCTCCAGCCCGGATATGCTGGACCCTAGCTAAGCCCTACAGCCTTAGCCCTGTACCCCAAGCCCCAAGCCGTGAATCCGAAACCTAACCCTGAGCCCCAAAACCAACAACTGTACACCCTGCATAAGCCCTCAGCCCGAAATGCTACACTCTAGGTAAGCCCTGAAGCCCTACACCGTAAACCTCAAACCCTACACCCTCAACCTTAAACCCTAAACCCCTAAATCCCTAAACCCTAAACCCCTAGACCCTTAAACCCTAAACCCTTAACCCTCAACCCTTAAACCCCCCCAAACCCTCCGTTTGGGTAAGGGCATCGCTTCCTGGCAGGTGCAGCTGGAAGAGTTGGTTTTGAGCCGGATGGGTGCAAGCCTTTGTGGGGTTTGGGGTTTACTACAAGGTTCCTGAAAATAGTTTTTAATTTCTGTTACCTANNCAAATCCCTTAGAGATTTAGGGTTGAGGCTTCAGGTATCAGGCTTAGGACTTAGGGCTTAGGGTTCAGGGCTTAGGGTTATAAGGCTTTAGGATGAGTTGGTTTGTTCATGGTTTAGGGTTCATGGGTTTAAGGTTTGAGATGGAAGGTTTAGCATACAGGGTCCTGGATTTGGGATTGAACTTTCAGGGTTCAGGGATTGGGATTTATGTTTAAGGATACGTTGGGGAAGTGTCAAGGATTCATAGTAGTTAGTATTTACCTGCTCTGAGCAAGCCTGGTGCCCTCCATATTTGTCTCGTATAGCAATAAATGACAAAGTCTTTGTAGGAGCTGCAATTTTCGGCAGCATAATTTCCGTAACCCAAGCCCTTCAAACCCTGAACCCTAAACCGTGGTAACCCAATTGTCTTTTCGGGTTACCGGGATACCTGCAGGAGTGTTTACGCCCAATACCCTGCCTGGAGATCCAGTGGTCTACAATCAACATCAACTCTGTGCGAGATTTTATGACTGTGTACTGCCATCTCCAGGAAACCCTCAACCCCAAGCCCTGAACCCCTAAACCCCCAGATCCCTAAACCCTAGACCCCTAAACCCTAAACCCCTAGACCCCTAAACCCTAAACCCCTAGCCCCCTAAACCCCTAGCACCCTAAACCCTAAACCTTAAATGGTCAAGGCGAGAAGCCCTTGGCTGCAGCTCTCGTCAAATGGGCCTCTAAGCTGACGGCGCTGGAGCAGCGTGCGGATGGCTACGACCGCTGAGAGAGAAAAAAATTGAGGGATGCTTGGGCTGAGTGGGGCTTATGTAGGGTTTAGGTTGGGTACTGCCCCCACTAACAGTCTATATTAGGGGTCCTATTAAGGGCTATATACAACCATATTATAATCATTATCCAACTGTTACGGCGGGGGGGCAGTACTGAAGGTTTAGGGTTTACGGATTAGGGTTTAGGGTTTACGGATTAGGGTTTAGGGTTTAGGCATTAGGGTTTAGGGTTTAGAGTTCAGGGTTTAGGGTCTAAACTCCTCACAGGGGGTAATAAAGGGGATTATATAGGGGATTGTTATAGGGGTTATGAAGGGGGATGCAGGGAGTTGAGACCATAGCTCACATGGAGGCTTGGACTAAAGTTAGGTTGGAATGGACTTATAGGGGGATATATCGGGTCATTTAGGGGAGAACCTATGAAGGACCATGCTAGAGGTTTAGTCCAGGGCTCACATGGAGGTTCATGGGTGGTCAGTACGTCAACCATGAATAGATTGTTGCTCGTCATGAGCTTTTTGGGGTATCTACACCCCTACTGACCCTGATCGTTTGACGGTTCAGGTTTTAGGAGTTCATGCCGTAAACATCATGGTACCCAAAAGAGACCTTGCAGGGATCACTATCACGAAGCAAGCCGCAAGCCCCCTTAAATACAAGCAATATGAAGTAACCTTCCTTTAAGATAAGAAATTTGAAGCCGTAGATTTTAATCATATTCCAAAAAGAAGCAGTCAGCTTTCCCCGAAACCCGCGCGTCACTCTTTTGGTGCCATGTGAGAGGATGTGGAAGTTTAGCGTTTAGGAATCAAAAATCAAATGGAAAAGAACATGGAAACTGAAATGGAAGCCCCTTTCAAGAGGATGTAGTGACATGTGAAGTTCAGGGTTTATAGATCATCAACAGATAATGAAATGGAGAAGAAAATGAAGAATGACATGGACACAGGGTTTATGCAGGATTCAGGAAAATCTCGAATAGGTTTCCAGTTTGGTATTTGGTCAGCAGCATTTCATGTACAGGACACCCGTACCCTGGCCAACACCACTTGAAGGCTTAGGGGACTTAGTTTGCAGGTTCTAAATGTGGGTATACGTCAATTGGGCTTCTGACCCCTTTTAGAAGCTACTTTCTAAGTCCCCTGAGCTTGATACTCAAAATCCCCTATGACTCTGTTAATACTATACAACCATCATTTTCCAGGTCTAAGGTACTTAGGGTCATGCAGCGCCAGTATCCGTATTAAAGAGGGATGCGTCGTTGAAGGCAAAGCGGCTGCGCAGCCGAATCAGATTCAACATCTAGCGGTTTAGGGTTTAGGGTTTAGGGTTTAGGGAGCGAGCAAGCCATTAAGCGGTAAAATGAATCGAGCGCAGATTTGGGCAGCTGTTCCCAATGTCGTGACAGAAAAGACGGGAGTGCTAAGAAGGAACACATGGGGTAATGGAAAAGAAAATGGAAACTATTATAGTATAATATGGTATATAGGGGATATATTGGGGTAATATTGGGATAATGGAAAAGAAAATGGAAACTACTATAATGGGTTTTATAGGGTATATAATGGGGTTATGACCTTTGGAACTATGAGCTTCCGCAAGTTACGTTGGAAATGCCCTGAACCCTATACCCCAGGCCTTGAGTAGGGCAGTTGTTCGACAGTCCTCGCACCCCTCTGAGCCATGGCTCATCTCTACCAGGAGCTCAACCCGTGCTGTGCCAAGAGATAAGTCATTGCGAGGGCTTAGGCTCTGGGGACTAGTTATATAGGGAGAGAGAGATATTATATGTACATTTTTACGTATATGTAGATGCAACTGTTTGAGTTGTAGGTTTCAGGTTTAAGCCTGTAAATCAAGAAAATAAAATCAAACTGAATATCCACAATGACAGGGAGGAGCTGGGTTTATAAAGGGCTCTGTAGGACGGAGAACCCCGATATATATGTATAGTACAACATAATCCCAAACCCTAAACCCTGAAGCCTAAACCCTTAAGCCACGTGATTCTATTCAAGCTAATTCGGGAAGATTTTGGCTTCGGACTTCGGGTGCGAGCTGGGATTGCAGTTCAATATGACGATTCGGGTTCCCAGAAAAACTGTGGTATAATAGACCCCAAAACCCTAGGACAAATAACCCTAAACCCTAAACCCTACTTTACAACGCCCATGAAGCCTTTTGAGCCATAGCTGCCATGTCTTCTATAGTCAAAACTCCTCAAAGGGGGATTATATAGGGGACTACTATAGGGGTTATTAAGGGGGATACTAGGAGTTTAGACTATGGATCATATGTTTCTGGGTCTAGGGTGTAGGGTTTAGGGACAGCTGTCGCTTTCACGGGCCCCCCT
>CAJNIZ010029191.1:51236-75579 GCA_905231905.1 Symbiodinium pilosum | reverse complement strand
CGGACATGTCGACTTTGACCATGCTATGCTGAGGACAGTGACCAACCACTGGAGAGAGCAATACACACTGGGCAAATGCACGACCACCCTCAGGGCGGCCCTGCTCACGAGTATGTGGATGGAGATGGAGGCGAGGCTGCGCTTTAAGATGTTTGGCTTGAGGCACAAGGGGGAGAGGCAAGGGGAACATGTGGCAGAGAGCTCGCGGCCGGAACACCCCAATGGCAAAAAGCGAAGTGCGTTGACTCGAGTATTAAAGTTTTGCCTTTACATTACTGAAGGATTGAAATATGGATGATTGCAAATACTACTTGATCTAGATTCTCCGAGCTGGATTTCACCTTAGTCATTGAACCTTACTTTGATGTCAACTTCTCTTCGTATTGTAACTTTTTGTTGAAGCACCTTTGTTAATGTGCACTTGGAAATCTGAGTGAGTTGCAAATAATTTGAAGTTTTGACAAATCCAAAAGACGACGGACTCCCTTTTTGATTTGCTAGCCGCAACTAGGCAGTTTCAAAACTTAATTCTTTCCTGTCAAGAATTTTGCTTGTCAAACATGCAAATTCAATTTGTTGTTGCACATGTGAAATTTCACCATGATCCTATTTGAGTGTTCGGGCCTTGCTGAATAACGCATGAACTCGTGCCGCACCTGCTCAAGTGCGGTTGTAGTGGTGAAATTTCTTTTCCCGCCCCCCCTGCCCCGGGTAGAATCGGGTCCATTGTGGCCAAATCCTCAATGGATGTAGGGCCATATATATTTGTCTCGAGAATCGTTGAGTCAATACATATTGAGAAGTTTTGAGCTGTTTGTTTTTCAGGCCCATAGTCGGAACATGCGGTTGTCAGGAACAACTTGCAGATCCTCCAACAAGGATTTAGAATTTTGTCGCAACCGCTACGCTTGCGGTCTGGGGCTTTGGCTTGCAAACACGAAGTAAATGCACATCATCTATGAGCATGTGCGACATCCTATCGAACAGTATTTTGTACTGCTCATCGCAGGAGGATGCATGACATGAAGCGGTTTGTTTACTTGACGTGGTGAAGACATGGGAGTTGCAGATGGCTTGCGTGCCGTGAATGCGGTGGCGAATGTGGTGGCACTAATTGGTTGGATGTGGCTTCTGCTTCATGCATGCTTCCCACACCACAGTGGCCTTATGGACGTATCTGTCGTTCAAGGACGGTGTGCGCACTGAACTTCGCTGTATGTGTCGCAAGCTGGCCTATCCTGAGGACTTCAAGCCATGCGAGCTTTGTGGCTTTTTGGGGTCTTGCAGACTTACTGCTTTGCAGAGCTTGCCATCATCGCATACAGAAGGCATTGCATCCAAAGGAGCTCTTTCGGCAGCAAAACAAGGCGTTCTTTGTTGAATGTTGGTTGAGATGGTAACGCAGTGAAACCGTGGTTTAGAACTTCGGATGTGCCAATGCCAGGTACAAAGATCATGCAAATCATGCAAACTTTGGTGGGGCTGGGTATCTGCACTTTCCGATCGACAATTGCGATCTTCGTCATTCCTCTTCTGGATGAAGCACTTCTACACAAGGTGTGATCATCAGCTTAAACCATTTGCTGACAAAAAACAGTTGGACAGGTCTTGTTGGGCGGTTGGGCTACAGCTGATGTCTTGCGATACCTGGCGCTCTTGAGCGCGCTCCTGAGCTGCTTGCATCAAGCTGCTTGCATCAAGCTGCTTGAACTAAAAAAGCCATTGCATGTATAAGCAACTGGGGGCTGTAAGCACTGCAAATCCGAGGCAAGTGGCCTGCCTTTCAACTGCTTCGCCGTGTTGGTTCCACCATGCTCTTTTTGTTGGTCGCCAGTATGGAGGTTGCATGCTGTTGATGCGTCAAGTTTTTCATATGAACTTGGCAGTGACCTGGCATGATTTGGAAGATTGCCTGTTACAGGTGCTCGCATGTTGGTTGGTGCTCGAGAAGATCCGCTCAGGAATCAGATGGCCTAGCAGGGCATGTTTGACGTGCAAAACTGCCAGACGTTTCCCCAACCTTACAATTTGCACTGATGACAGTCGAGATGCCAGGTGGATCTGCGTGCAAATGTGCGTTACTATGATCGGATTGCCAGTTGGAACGTACCTTTTCTTCAAGTCTGCGAAGCAAGCTGGTGAGAAAACAGCTCTGGTCCGTGATCTCTGATTCAAGCTTACTGTCTCACAAGACCTGAGGATGATCTGCATATCGAACATCCCTGACGGCTCCAAGCTTACTGCGCGGAGGTGGCATCAGCATTTGGACTCATATCATACATGGAGACAGCCCTTCTTTCAGCAACCCTGTCAAAGGTGAATTGGCTAGTAGAGCCACGCAGCATGTGGAAGAGTGTCGGACTTCTGTACTTGGGGTGTGTACACTAGATGATTCAGAAAAGCTGTCGACTTGGGCCTTCTCTAAGACCCATCGCAGGGGAGAGGAGGAGGTAAGAGGATGGGAGGAGAAGCTTGAGGCGGTTTAGCATAGCCATGAATCCGGCTGCTCTCGGTGTGGTGGAGGGCCGAGTCCTGGCCATCTCTAAGGTGCAAAGCCTTTGAAAAAAAATCGCTGTGAACACTTGTGATCCCTTTTCTGCAGGAAACCTTGGAGCTGCGCGTGGCAGCGGCTCTTCCGGGAATTCCTTTTCTGATTGGCCACCTGCAGCGAAGTGCCTTAAAGCTGAGCCCTCGCATCGGGGATGTCGCTTGGCTCCAACTCACCGCACATGTGGCCACAGAGTCTGCCACACGTGGCTACGTCTTAAACGTTCATGTGGTTTGGCTCAGGACATCGAACGGCTGAGAGTTGTGGGCTTTGAAGAGGGTGCACTGCGTCTCATTCCGGACGATGATGCAGATGAGAGGGAGGAGGGCTTTGCCATTTACTCACGGCAGGACGGCAGGAATGCACGATTACCCGGCGCTAACCACTCAGCCTTTCATCCGCTTCAACCGCTCTGGGAAGGAGCTCCTCTCTGCCCGGAGCTGGTCACGGAGGTCACAGGCCATGCAAAAACAAAACCCCCAGAAAAGGAAGGGTAGGATTCTGTAGGATTCTGTAGGTTTTTGTGATTCGGAGGCTGAAAGCCGGAGCCTTCGATGGTCCACGATGAGCTGCCAGGATGATGACTTGGAACAGCCCCTGCTCCAGGCGGGTGATTGGGCGTGATTGGGCGGGTGGAGTTCTTCAGGGGTGGAGATGAGTCAATGAGGCCCTTGCCGTCGGTGAGCTGCCGCAATCCTGGTGGAGCCGGTGCGGCCAATCTTTGAAACGCAAGGCGCAAGGCATGCCACAAGCAGCTTTGGCAGACAAGAGGAAACATCGCAAAAGGCGCTGCTTAGTGCGCTGCGTGCCGGGGGCCCCATCTGGTGGCCGAGTCCTGCTATTTTTTTTGGGGCTTGCTGCGATGTGCAGGTTGGCAACATGCAGGTCGTTCCGCCTGTTTTTTTGTTTTACTGCAGAGAATCCTGGGTGGGCGGCCTGTGTGCTAGGCCGTGTATGCCATGCAGCCTGAGAGTTCTTGCTTCAGGCACGGAGTAGCGCCTCACAGCTTCATGTGGGCTTCGCGGGCACGTGTAATTCACGGGTGAGGTCTCAGTTGCAATGCTTTGAGCCAGACCTTGCCTTCCTCACCGAAGCGATGGCTGGATTATGGGCCGATGCTGAGTAGCATTGACTGCACTGATTTTCTACTTGCACTTGCGGGTGACATGGCAGTGGAGCAGCACTTTCTAATTATGGCTGTCTTCGACAATAGCAATTCTTTGCGTGAAGTTGTGGCTTCAGGCGTTGATGGAGGTCCTTGTCAGAAGGGCCTGCAGGTCCATGGGGCTAGACATGGCTAGACGGAACAAGGGCTTCGAGATGGACAGGAACACCCGTCGTGATGCCAGCGACGTGGCGGAAATCTAAAGGCATGGTGCGCGTAGTGAAAGAAACCGAGCTCAGCAGGCTTGACATAATTCAGAGATCGGACTAGACAGGTCGCTGTCAGCATGCATCCTTTCAGTGTAATGTCTGCTCGTTGGGGTGTGCATCTCGTGGGAGGGACTCTTAAAACCGAGTCAATGAAGCAAGCGAGAAGGACAAAGCAAAGCATACGACGGAGCTATCATCAATATTTTGTCATTGGAGCGTTCTTCAACGATCCATGGGCTACAGACTGTGGGCCGTCGGGCCATAGCGACCAGCTGGAGAAAAACCGCAGATGCTGTGGGTAACGTGGTAACATGCCACTGCCTGAGTTCTGTACGGAGAGGTACCTTGCCATACACCTGGCCTACACGGCCCTTGCAAGGGGATGAAGGCTGATGGCACTGAAGATATTGAAGGCTGCATCATCCCACCATCGTCCTGAAGCCATCTCTCGTGTTTGCGCGACAAGCCTGAAATTGCGCAAACCTGTTCCGTGCCTGGAGGGGGCTTCATTTTTCGCCACTGCGTAACGTCGTAACAATGTAGCGTCTGCCAGCTTGCTAGGAGCGTTTTCAGTCACCGCAGTTCTTGCATGCCCAGCCAGTGCCTGTAGGCCATGTGCTGCGGACTATGCAAGGTCGCTGTGAGTTTGAGTGATGTGTTAAAGCTGAGGCATGTCCACGCAGCCAAGAGGAGCTGTTGCAGCGTTGCAGAAGTTCTTTCTCTTCATTCCTTCAACCTTTGCTTAAGCTGCACAGGAGGAGTGGGAGGAGTGATGGTGTGAGTGGTTGTGAGCTCGTGGAGTGGGCTGCTGCGAGGGCCTGGAAGCAAGGAGGCCAAGGCAGGGAAATCACGTAAACGACGTAAAACGACGTAAGCTGCCCTTCCGGAAAGGTCGTTTTTTTTGTTTGCATCTCTTGGACTCTTGGCCAGGCCAAAGTGCCGTGGCCTGGTTGCTGCAGCGGGGTGCGCCGGTGGAGGCACTGCTACCGGAAGATCCGGGCACCAAGCTCAGCACAACTCAGCCAGCATCCCATGCTTCTAAGCAGTGAGATGCGGATGAAGGAATCTTCAAAAGTGAGGAAGCTTGCTGAAGTTCTGAAGTCAACAATAATCTCATGAAATCTTGTGGTCGTAAGCCGTAGTAAGCAGCAAGCAGCAAGCCAAAGACCATCAAAGATCATCCAAGACAGTCCCGTTGTTTCAGGCGCCGCAGCTTTAGCCGCGCGGCTTCGTGGTTTGAAGCTCCTGCAGGCACAAAGCGCAGCGCTCCAATGCTCCCTTTGCAGTGGCTTTTTTTTGGTGCTCTGCTTAAAATTTCACTCGCTATGTGGGAGGAGCTGGCTGCACATGCTGCACCCGCAGCCGCTGCTGTTGCAGGCTTGGCTTCAAGAGCTTGGGAGACGGCCTGGCCTTTCTAACCAGTGCTAGCCCTGACGCCTGCAACCTGCATGGTGTTGCAAAGCGCAGCTTCTCGTCATGTGCAAAAGTTGGTGCTGTTGGAGTTTTTCATCTTTCGTCTGAATTTCTCCGTTCCAAGTCCCGTTGCAGCTGGTCCTCGATCCAGACCGTTTTGAGAAACACGCATGGGTTTAGGTTTGCGGGGATGGCGGGTTGCTGGATGGTTGGCTAGCGGCTACCGGCTAGCAACAACAAGAATCCACACGCCTGTAGGGTGAACTTTCAGGCCGGTGATGCTGCCTTGTGGGAGTACGTGAGTCTCCATGCCCGACAGCTAGGAAGTCGGAGGAAAAAAAGAACGGGCATGGAGATTGCATCGTGAAGCTGGATGATTTCTGGTATTCTCGAGAAAGGCTGAGTGCTGGAGTTTTGAAAGAAGTCTTGAAGTGGTTACAACTGGAAGCACCCAAAGCCTGTTGGAGGCGCTTAGCGCTTACGTAAGGGAGTTCATGAAGCCAAATGGCTGGGAGGATTCTTGCAGGAAGGGGTGGGAAATGAGGGTTCTTCAAGCGTCAGGTCAGTTGATTTCTGCGAGAGCCTGGTAAACTGGAAAACTGTCCTTGGCCAGGCTGCTTACGGGATCCTGAGGTTGGGACTTGCAGCACGTGTGAAGTCGTCCAAGTTTGAAGCTCCAAAAAGCTGAACGCGCTGAGCTTTGAGGTGAAGGGCCGCCGTGCTGCTGCCCAGGCTGAGGGGCTCAGGGTTCAAGTTGGGGTGTGGTCCTGGTCGCAAGGTGCGGTCCACGGTGTGGTGCTGGCCCCTTTTCTGCTTCAGGCTCTCGCCTGCCTTGGGCAAGGCGCCGCCCGGTTTGCGCCGCGGGCACTCCCTCGGCTGCAGCGTCTCATGGAGAAGGCCAAGGGCACATGCTTTACATGCTTCGCGAGATGCTTCGAAAGAAGATGCCCTCAGGAGGTGGACCCTCAGTGTCCAGCACCAAGACCAAGAGCGAATGGCTTACTTGACGACTTCGCGACTTCGGCTTGGTTTAGAGGCCGCGAAGCGGCTGCTTGGGCCCTGGGCTCTTTGGGCCGGGAAGGACAGGAGGCCGCTGCAGCTTTGCTCTACCACGAAGGCGCAGCAAAGGCGCAGAAGTTCAAAATCAAACCTTGAGAACTTCTTGCTGTGGCAGATCTCGATGTGCGTGGCCTTGCCTGCCTGGCCCTGGAAGCTGCCAAAGAGGCGGAGGCGGAAAAGGCGGCGGAGATGCTCATAAGCTGGCTCCAGGAGCGCTTTTGCTTTGCTTTGTCATCGCTCTGTGCCTGTGCGCGCCTGCATGTGCAATATGTGCACCTGTGAAAGGAAGCGGGTGCAACGGAGGCTTGGGACGTGGCAGACTTGCAGACTTGCGCCTGCATCACCTGCACCCTTCAGACCCAGAACTGATAGGTGTCCTTGCGGGTGAGAGCTGTGCAGGCCACTTTGGACAGTCTTGCTTTTTCTGTACCATACCAACGCGGAAAGGAACCGAGGAAGCCTGAAATGAGCTCCAACTTCTCTGCAGCTTTCCAAGTTTAGATTTGCGAAAGAATCATCCGGAAAATCTCTGAAACATGATGCTGTTGTAGCAGTCAAAGTGTTTTTTGGCTCTCGTTGCTCTTGTCAGAACGTTTACAGGATAGGAAATCGGTCCGCCTGGTGGAGGGTACCCTTCATTTCTTAGCTAGGTAATGATCTAACATTTCCACTTTTCCAGATCTCCAGCTGTAGGATCCCCATTCGTTTCTTCGCTCATTCATCATCATGTCTTCTTGTGAGGTTCAAGTCCCTTGGTATTGTAAACGTCGTTTCAGAGGGGCGCCCTGTCCATTAGGCCATCGAGCCCCTAGTATGCAATGTAGCGATCACCAAAAGAGCAAGATTAGCTTACCTGGACAACACCCCAAATAGAAATGTGGCCCCCTGCATTTCTTGTTTTAAGGGTGATGGAGGCCTAGAAACCACCAAGACAGGAAACGCAGCCCCCAACATTTCTCATTGTAGGGGTTTTTGGGAACCCCTTGGAGGGCCGAGCCAAGCAAGAAATGGCTCGGAAGCGTTGTGTAGGTGTAGCCTTCATGGCTTAGCTAGAAAGCACGTGTTTTTTTCGTGTTAATTGCATTTCTTGGCCAGCTATGTCTTGTACAGCAAATGCGCTGAAAATTCCTGCAGCCAGGCACTGGGCAAGCTTCGGGTTGCCAAGTCACGTCGACTTCTGGCAGCTGCTTGGCTCCATTAGTTCCGCATGATCCGCCATGTCCCAAGAAGAGCGTGCTTCTGTGTGCTTGTCTTGTAGGAACACGCTGGCAGAATGCATGGTTCGATGAATTTGCGTTTGTGTACTGTTTCTACAGGATTTCAAGGTACCGTTCAGACGCCATGCTATTGGCATGTTTCTATGCTACGTCTTTTTGTTATGGGCTTGAGGCAACTGCGGCCGATGCTGATCCGAGTCTTCGGGTTTTGGACTTACGGTTTGGGCTGTGCTTTTTCCCCAGCCACTCACCAGCGGTTCGACGGCCTTGACGGACTGGAATGTTCTGGGATTGCCTGGGATTGCCTGGGACGGGCTCCGATGGGATCCTTGCCGCCCTCTGAGGAGGCGTCGGTATTGGCTCTCGGCAGACTTGGCCTGCAGAGGTGCCGCAAGTGTGTGCTCGTTGTGTGCTGCCACGGTCCCATGCAGGGACAGCGACAGCGACTGCGACTTTCTGCTGGTGGCAGCGCTGGATGACGCAGAAGCATCTGTCCGAGAGGCACTGGCTGTTTTGCTACTCGTATGTCAAGGGTGCAAGCAGGGTGCTTTTGTCCAGCTTGCTGCAGCCTGCAGCCTGCGGTCATGTCGGGTATGGGCCGCACCCTGGCAGCTTAGAAGGTATCCTTGCATGTAGTGCCACGAAGGCCTCCTTTTTTTTTTTCTTGCCTTGCAGGCAGCCGCCTGTGCTTTAGCCATGAGAGCGAAAAGCACCGCAACTGCCATGTGCTCAGCACTTGCAGCACCTATGGTCCTGGCAGGAAAACGAGACTTTTGCCTGCAGTGCTGCAAACCCGATGCAAACCTGCTGCAGGCCTGAGGGACGGGCTTGTTCTTCGAGTTTTCCCATGCTTTGGCCTGCTTTTGCCAGCGGCGGAGCTCGGTCCAGAGCTCGGTCTCAAAGCCTGGGCACGCAAGGCGACCTGTCGTCAGTACCAGTGATCTAGGAACTTGCCTTTGCCGAGGCGCAAGGCCAAGTGCTCAGCCGGGAGATCTCTTCTTTGATCCCCTGACTTAATGCCACGAGGCAGCGCCGTGAGGCAGGGCCGTGGCGGAGTGCTGAGAAGTGCGAGCTGTGAACGCTCTGTGAACGCTGCAAGCGTCTGTGCGAGTCAACACCTCTTCCGCTTGCCTCAAACCAAGGCGGGTTGAAAGATGTTGAAAGTGTAAAGAACTATGAAGACTGTACACAGGAGAAACCCCGTCGGAGCGAAAGGTACCTTCAACCTCAGACGGATCCGAAGACGAATCCAAAGACAAGAGCAGGTAAGAGCAGGTAAGAGCAGGTAAGAGCAGCACAGTGCAAAAGAGAGCAGCAGCTGAGCAGCAAATGTTGCCTAGACAGCTTTAAGAAACAGCTTTGTCCAAGTGCCATGGACACGATGCCATGGACAAGGCCTGGCTTGATGAAGATCCGATCGCGGAGGAGAAGAGACATTTCTGCAGGGAGCGGGTGCCTTCGATGAGCGAGGGCTTTGGGTCCTACGAAGGCAGGGAGATTCAGATGGATGAAAAGGGACTGACAGGCGGTAGGCTCCTAGAGATTCTGCATGCTCTGCATGTTCTGCTCTACCTCTTGGCTGTCAGGGTCAGCACCATCTTTGCTGTGCGCAAGGAGAAGCTGGAGCGGGCCCCAAATTCTGCTTAGCCGGAGTCTTGCAAGTCCCCCCCCCGGCCCGAGGAGAAGTTTCTCCAACAATTGGGCGAAGACTCCAACTCCAGCAGGGTGCTGAACCACTTCTTGAATGAGGCCCGGGAAGCTCAGGAGCCCACCCACGACATCCCACCACCACTCATGACCGGATGACCGGACCTAAAGCCTGAGGTGGAAGTGCCCGCTGTCTTCTTTCATTTGCCGCTTGCAAGCAGGACTCACCCAACATCTCCCAACTTCACCAACTATACCCCTGCACCGTTTTTTGCACCATAATTGCATCTTAGGTCTGGAAATGGGGATAGCTGCAGTGTTTCCGGCGACCTGCCTACGGCACTGAGCTGAGCCGAGCTGAGCATCCTGTGACCTAACTTTTTTTTGATTCTGCGGCCAGGCAGCTCAGCTCAAGAAGAAGGCGGGGTGGAAAGCCTTCTCTTTTCGGAGCATAGCGAAGTATAGCAAAGCTTTGATAATCAGGTCCTTGCCCTGGTGCGATCCAAGCATGAGGTGGAAATCGACCTCGGCACCTCAGAAGCAGCATGAAGCAGTCAAGCGGTGTTTTAGGATGCAAAGTGAACTTGTTTGAGGCCCGGGCAGGAGACCTTCTGTTGTTTTCGTGGAGTTGGCAAAGGCTGGCTGGGTGAAAGGTGAGGTGACCAAGGGATACCAAGGGTGGGCTGCAGCGGTTTCTGGTGAGGGCATCATGGACCTCATCAACTCCTACTGCCACTCTGTCTACCTCTCCGTCTTGATGAACCCTGCGAATCAACGGGGCTGGTCCGATCTGATAACCCGCGACCTGTTGGACAAGTTTCATGGCCTGGCTCTCATGTGATCTGCTGTGATCTGCGCTGATCTGATCGTGTAATGCGCATGTCTCAGGCTTTCTAGCAAGCCTTCATGTGACTGTGGGCCTGCGACAGGTGGGTTTTGTCTCATTATCTTGAAAAGAAAAAACGCGAAAACCAACAAAAAATGCGGCTGCCAGGGCCAGACGCTGCTGCCTCTGCCTCCAAGGGAGGCCGTGCAGGATTACCGCAGTTTTCGTGTTCTGTGTTTCAACCCTTCACTTGCAGAGCGCCTCTCTTGCACTTGCAGGAAGGACCCACTGGTCCGGGCCAAGGTCTCTTTGAGCCTTTCGAGCCTTTCTCCCTTCCCTACATCCCTGCCAATGCCAGGCAAGATCTCACCCGCGGCTTCCAGCAAGGCGTGAGGGAAGAGGGAATTTCAGGCGAAAGTTTCATACCAACGGAACACAACGACAGACGCGAATACGGTGACAGGACAGGGTCCATGTTCTGGAAGGCGCCGTGTCTCGGCAAAGATCCAATCAAGCTTGCACCTTTTGAAGCTGCTCAATGCTCAAAGTCATGGTTCGTCTTTGCTCATGAGTCGACACGGTTGACAGATGTCGACAGATGTTGACAGGGTGTATGTTGGTTCAGGCTTAGGTTGTAGGCTCACCAAGAAGGCTCCTTTGTGGGATTGATTTCTCTCAGCGCCGTTCTCAGCCGAGCTTGTGCCCAGCCACGCAGCTTGGTCCTATAAAGCCTGAATAGTGCACTCAGCTCAAAGCCCCTCCGCTGGAGCTCCCAGAAAGTCGGATTCGCCGAGAAGGCCACCTTCTCCCAAAAGAAGACCACACGAGTGACCGAGTGACTGAGTTCTCTCGCCAGTGATCGCAGAGTTCATGCCATTCGGCTTGGGCACACCATCACCAACTCGTAAGCGGCGCCCAAAGTGCCCAAAGGGCCATTGACAGCACGCGGCAAAAGCCACGCAGATTCAGACCCCTTGATGACGGGTCCATCTCCACACGTATCGCTGTGACTGAGGGCCAACCGACATGTTTGCGCAGACCTGAAGGGCTTTCAGAAACGACTGGTGGTAATTATTAAAGTCTTTCAAGCTCATTTGGCACACGCTGCCCTGGCCATTGCGGTCATGTCCGACGGTTTTTGATGAAGCTTCTGTCTATGCCAACTGAAAGCGGGTGAGCCTGTATGTGGTACATGGGGATTAAGTGGACCACGGAGTTCTTACTAGGGATCACTTGGGGATTATTCTGAGAAACTCTGTCTACGCGAGCCCATCGCGGTCACAAACATCAAGCCGCACAATCCATGCGCACATAATGATTGCCAACAAGATGGTCCTTCAACATACGCAACAGGAGCTTTTCCGAATTTTGGTCCTCAACCGTGCAAGCTGAAGGATCTCAGCCTATCGCCAGTCCCTTTACTGCACACATCTCTCGAGACGTCTCTTGGCTGCCTTGGAGATGGGAATCGCACCCGTCAAGAACTGGAGCATCTCCCAAGCTCCATGCAGCACATGCTGCAGGCCTTCAAGCTTCAAATGAAAACCAACGGCAGAAACGTCCCCTGCAACAAGTGGCGCAAACCAGTGCAAGCATGCTCAAGAGATGCGGCGTAAACTCCCTAAGCATCTGAAGCAGGAAAATAACTCTCGCTACCCTGATCACCTCATGAGCAGTTGCTACTCCAAGCAAGATTTACACCTGTTCATCAACAAGGCCAGCAGATGTGACCCCAAGCATGCATGCAGCATTGTCTTCAGTGCCCATGACAACTGGCCACGCAAGCTTTCAATCCTGCTTCTGACCTGACACGCGCTGCCCCAGCCCCCACCAACAACTTGTTATCAACCCTGTGAACAAGGACTTTCTTTTAGGCAAGAGTGAAGTGTGGGTTGTTTTCCGCATCTTGGCTTAAAGTGGCTTCAAGACAATTTGACTCAACATGCGATGTTGCCTGATGATGAAAACATCACTTCTCTTGATTCCCATGTGGTGCACAACATTGCCTAGATGCACAGAACAATTCTGAGTAGGAAGTACTTCAACAAGTTGCCTATCAGGAAGTTGAACCGGCACACGGCTTATCATCAGTAAGCGATTTCGCCCTCTGAGCCCCGCTGTCCGGTCCGTTGATAGCGCTAGGATCTCCGTGTTGTCTGGTGAGCAATTTGTCTTCACTCCATCCACCTCAAGTGCAGCGTAAGCATGCGGAACCACAACCTTCACATGTTCAATCAGGTGTTGGGGCGCCAACAAGCCTCATGCACCTCGTACCCTCACGGGGTCCTCAATAGAAACTGGTGCGCGGCTAGCACGAGCAGTATGCGTAACTCGCGCAAGCTCCGGAGAAACGCCACTTGGAATAAGATGTCAGCAAGGAGTGTTCCAGGGCTTGGCTGCCTGTCCTGACACGGTCAATTCCGGCGCATGGCACGAGGCCATGAGGGCCACCCCGAAGCCCCCTTCTCCCCTCAAGAGACCGCGGCTTGCACCTGTCATGGTGGGGTCTGTTATGCTCGTTCCAGGGCATGTTCCACAGTGCGATTCATGAAAGTTACTGGCAGAGTCAAAAAGAAATTCTCTAACAGAATCGAAGCCATTTATGCTGTCAAGGAAAACTGCCGCATCTGATGCCATTGATGCAGCCTTCGGATGTGACCCCGAATCAAGATCTGTGCCTTGATGTTGCAGATCCCGTTTTTGCGCCGCCTTGCCCGTCCGCAAAGTCCGCGAAGTGAGGCCCCAAGTGATCGACCAATTTCTGCCTTATCGACCCCTTGTAGCGCCTTCATGGTCAGATCCATTATGGTTATAGATCGCCACGCTCCCAAACTGCCAAGCGGCTTATTCGGGCTTGGGTATTGCGACCGACAGCAAGTGTCTCAGGTCACTCGGTGCAACCCCATTGACCATCACCTTCAAAGGATCGGATAGAACATTGTTGCTGACTTAACAGTCGCACCCGACAAAGCTTCCGCGGATTCGCGACAGTCCCGGTAGCCTTCCTTGCCATGTGATACTGTAAGAGGCATTCATCAAATCCTGGACTGGGGATATCCTGCACTGCCATATATGGCAGTTCATTCTCCGTCGCAGAGGTTGGATACTGTACTTGATGTCAGCTGTCATTACTCAGCGCCTCAGCACAATGTGCAGTGAACGTCTCCCTCGTCTGAACCTCGTCCGTCAGCGCGGGGAACCCAACATTCCTGCATAGCAATTGGCCGTCTCTAAGGGAGACCTGGCAAGATGAAGAAGATACCACCACGTGTAGAATACTCGATGTGACACTTCCCAAACAGCTGCCAACCTTGTGAACTTGAGCACGCTTCTCAATTATGCCCCAAGCATCTTCACTGACAGGCGCTTTCGCAGGAAACCTCTTCGGCAAGGGGGGGTTATGTCAGCCTGTTTGGGTCCGCCATCATCAATCCTGACAGCAACATCCGTGAGCAACTATGGAGGGCTCCTTGAGTCCGAAAGTGTCTTTGCCACACAGACAGTAATGGCAAGAGAAAAATCCTCGAGCAAGCCGCATTTTTGCTGGCAGGATGGCGGCGTCGCGAGATCCGTCAGAACTGACAGCACAACGTGCATCTCCATCCAACAGTCCAACAACAACATTGTTGCAACATTGCAGTCAACTAAGGAGAGCACACAATCGCCAGCAAAGCTGTGCGGCGCTCGCGCTGCATAGATGAGCGTGTGTGAGTGCCCGATCTTGTCACTTATGCACACATGCCAGGGCCGCGGTGCACAATGCAAAACTTCTCAAAAAATCTATGATCCAAATCTGCACTCCGCACTGACCACGGTCTCCGCAGCGCAAACGTTTCAGTATGCATACCCATCGCCTAGCTCGTCAGCGATGTCATCTTCGCTGCCCCTTGTCTCCTGAATCCCAGCCAAGTCAACCCTTTCCCTGCACAAAAGCTTTGCCATGGCTTTCAGTGTCATAGCGTTGTCACCAGACGCAATCTGGCCACGCTGCCAGTGCTCTCTGTGGGATGTGCCTTTTCCGTCACAAGACTGTCCTGGACTACCTCAAGCCCAATGGACTGACACCTGCTGGTTCCATGGAATGTGACGTCAGCCATTGCGGCTGAAGCTTCGTTTCTTCAAGGGCCAACCATTACCAGGGCACAACATCCTCAACAATTCATGACCTTGCCACTCCGCGTGGCTTGTTTGGCTAAAACATCTTGCCAATTCCTTTGAGGACTTCCAACATCTGGCCTTGCATGCTGGAACTGAGGAATTGTGCCGTTGATTCTCAACATCGTGTAAATTCCACTGGCAGCTCCAGCTATTCTGTCAACGCACGCGACTGACCCGGTGGTCGACCACGCGGTGCTCTGGCAATCATAATGGATAACAACCTGGCTTCTGAAAGCAAGAGCAGACACAGATTCCCTAAGGATAGCCGGGCATTCAGGAAGATATCCGTTTAAAGATTGTCCTTGATGCAATCGAGCAGCCCTTTGACATGGCCCGGACAAGCCAAGCCATGCACTTGACCCTGTTGCGCTTACAGATTACACACGCCCACCCTGCTTACGGCCAAGGCTAGGCCTAGCTATGAAAAATCGGCCCTTCCTTGGTCCCATGTGCCAGCAATTCGCAACGCCTGCAAAACATGCGCTGTTCGCGACTCTACATTCCATCCACGACGAGCTCTGCCCTGTTCGCGACCAGCTGCGCCTTCGGTATTGTTTGTGGATCGAAAGCATCCCTGAGCCGACTGCAAGTTCGCAAACCGAATGTGAAGGCACGAGGGTGTGGTTTCCTGCCAGGCTGGACACATGGCCTTTCCAAAATTGACACAAGCGTAGTGCGCACTGCGAGCACTACCTTCATCAAACACTGAACTCCGCAGAAGCTGGGCTAACGACTGAATGCGCCAGGCTCAGCAAGCTGCGAACCTGCCCATGTAGTTCTTTGCGGCTCGTACACGGGCCTAACGAGGAGCCGAAGCCCCGCTGTTGCACTCCGAGGTCAAATCTATCACTCCGTCTGATTTGGTATCTGTCTTGGCACCACAGCGAGGCATGCGATCCCTTTCCGCACGCGTTTGGTGCAATTTTGCATCCTTCGCCGCCTGCTCCTGCCGTCGGGCCCGCTGTAGCTCGAGTTCGGCTGCCATGGCGGTTTGCTGGGTATCGTCTTCCGCATCCATGTTCGAGCAGTCGTCATCGCGACGTTGCCCGAACCGTTGGCCAAGCGAATGGCAGCAAAAGTCAACACAAATTGTGGGTATTCGAAATCCCTCACCCAACAAGTGAGCTGTGGGCCTTGTGTCAAAAGTATACGCGCCGCGGCATGTGCTCGAGTTGCCGTATCGTGCCCGTCTCAGGTGGCGACATGACGTGACCAGTTTCGCTTTTTGG
Source organism: Symbiodinium pilosum (assembly GCA_905231905.1). Classification (NCBI taxonomy): domain Eukaryota; class Dinophyceae; order Suessiales; family Symbiodiniaceae; genus Symbiodinium; species Symbiodinium pilosum. Next base: position 60,108 of record CAJNIZ010029191.1, on the reverse strand, counting down.
CTTCCCAACGATTTGTTTCCCTGCTTCCTGGCTTCGGAGACCGCCTTGCTAGTTCCGACATGTTGTGCTTGCCTGGCCACCTCGATTTCCGTTGGAGCAACTCCCGTTGAGACCTTTGAGGCCGTGTGTGGCTGAGGTCATTACCTGGACAAAGCAGGTCAGGTATGTGCTGAAGCAGGCGAGGAGCAGCATTGTGAGCATGATTTCTTGTAGAAAGAGACTGTCCCTTCAGGAGCCGGAGCACGTCTTCAGGGAAGGAAGTCCGCAGCCGGATGCGGAGCTGCAATTCTGGCGGAGCCGAGCCAACAATCTGAACAGCATCCACATGCAACTCCAAATGGAGGGAGTCAAAAGAGCCCGGACCCCAGACGCTGGTCCTTTCCTTGCACTGAGCTTTCTTACGTTATATATATTCTTTTTAACGCATGGCTCAGGTGCTTCGCTTCTTGGAGGCCAACAAGAGCACCTATGTGGCACCCTTTGCAAGGCTGCAAAAGGAAGTCGAGGACTTTTCATTTGGCACGCCAAAGCACGGCTTTTTCTTGTGTCCATCTTGATTTCTTGAGAGGATGGAAGAGAGGAGGCCAACGACAATGTGAGGTTTCTGAAGGCGTTGGAGCCGCATGTAGATGCATTGCTCAGCGAGACCCAGGACTTCGAGGCACGGTCTCGTTCGAGGCTTACCTGGTTTACTTCTTTGCCCTATGCCAGGCTTTGGAGCAAGTCTTTGACGACATTTTCCACGTCCTTCTCCTCGTCTGGAGGCAGTGGGCCACTGCGCCAAGAGGAGGGGGTATGTGAGTGTGCGCGAGAGAGAGACAGAAGTTGCTGTAAGCACCAGTGTAGATACCGTGTGGCAAAGATGGACAAGCTGAGGGAGGCAGAAACTTATAGATTTTGGATTGACTTCTGCGATGAACAATATCTTCCTCTCTAGGTCCAATGAAGGCTTTGTGTGGCTGCCCTCCACTTCTCCAACAAAGGTCGAGAGGTAGACAAGACCGCAGTGAAGGATGGGGGCGAAGGAAAGAATAAAAGAAGAAGGAAGGAAGGAGAAGAGAGAAGACCTCGAGAGTCGGAGGCCAGCAGAAAGAGACGAAAGAAAAGAAGAAGGAAGATAAGGAAGGAAGAAGGAGAGAGAGAGTTTGTGAGTTTCCGGAAGCTGCCACTCCGGTCCTCCTGGGAGAAGAGTTTTCCGAACCCCTCAGAAGCAAAAAAGACTTGAGAGCTCTCGCTGTGAGCATTAAGGGAAAACCTCCGGAACTTCAAAGGAGTCTTGCTTTTTCTTCCTTCCGGGTTGGCGCAAGAGAGGCACTCGAAGTACTACAACTCCCTGGCGCGGCTCTCCGTGATCGTGCGCCAGGTTTGCAACAGCCTCATTGCACAGGCGCACCGCAGCGCACCTGGGTGGACTTGGGGGTCGTCTCTGTGTGCACCAATGTTGGGGGATGCTTTGAAGGCCACACGCTACATCTCTGGGAGCAGCGTCTTTGAGATGATTCTGCAGAGTGAGGTGCTTTAAAGCTGAGGCGGGTGCGAGCGAATTGCATGAGCCTCTTTCCGAGAGGCCTTGGAGTGCCGCAGCATGCTGGAGCACGTGCTTCGAGCAATTGGATGCCTACAGGACGGCGTCCAAGGTTTGGTGTTGCCTGTTTTCGAACAAAGCTTCCCTGCCCAGGACTCCTATCACAGCTACCGCAGCCTCTCTGAGCAAGGCCCAGTTGTGGGAAGCGTGGAAAGAAGCAGAATTCAGAATCCAAAAGCTAAACCGGCGAGGCCCAAGCTCAGACTTGCCTGCATCCCAGCCCGGATGAGACAGCGCACAGCGTGGTTTGTCATTTGGTGCAACTTGTCAGAAACCGATCAGGACCCGACCCGCAGAGACGACAGGAGGCTTGAGTTGATTTGAGTTGTGCTAAGCTGCAAGAGCTTGAACTTGTCCGCCTTTTTTCTCATCACAATCCTTGGCTTTCTTGAGAGTCTGCTCGAGAGCAGGTCTTTACCACATGCAGCACTTACCTTCACCATCCTTCGCCTACGGCACGTCATACCACGTCAGAGTCAAATAACATGAAACATAGAAAAACCAGTGATTGAACAGCGGGCCATGGGGCAGATCCCCGGCGTGGCCTGGCTGAGCTGGCTGAGCTGGCTGAGGCTGTTGGTTTGGCTGAGCTGGCTACGGGTTTTTGTCTTTGCTTCCGCGGACTTGGAGTCGACTTCAACGGTCACAGCATCGACAACTTTGGATGTCAAGACGTCCACGGGCCTCCCCTCCTTCCAGTGCGACGCTGTCACGATCCTTGGGCATAGCGATGGAGTTGCTCTGAACAGCTGCACCGAAGGGACCTGCTACGCCAGCGATCTCATCTACGTTTGTGGGTGGAGCTTGCAAAACGTCAAAAGCTTTCTAGTTAGTTCATTTGTTTTAAATTTTGCGCGAGTTTAAAAAGAATCTCCGTCCTACAAATAAACTTCTGCTTCTCGCACCTCAACCTCACACGCCTCTCCTCTTTCCTCTCCTCTCCTCCTTGTTCTGAGGGGTTACGGCACCCAGTGCTGCGCGCCGCGGATCAGTCTGTGCTCCTCAGGGGCCACCTGCTTCGCCACCACGCAGATCGACACCTGCGCCTTCGCAGCACTAAGCACCAATCTAGCACTTCTTCGCATTTCGAAAAGAGTTTTGTACTCAGCCTCTAACTTTTTTCTTCATCCAGGTATGCCCTGGGCTGCTTGCTGTGCGCCGAAGGTCAATACCTGCCTCTCCCCATCCTGCAGCCAAAACTTTCCCGCCTGCACGCAGACCTAACCTCGCTGCGTGAGGAGTAGAGGAGTGCGATAGGCCTCCCAGATGTTTATAGCCGCGGTCTGCGCTTTTGATCAAGGAGAGCTACACATGCTCCTTGATGGGCCTACTCTGAAGGAGGGGCCCCTGAGAATTCGTAAATCTGAAAGAGCGACGGAAAACGCGGTGGCACAGCAGTTTTTCGGTTGACTTGTCTCCACTGCCCTTTTTCGTCGAGGAGCTGCGGGTGGCGGCTGGCGGCTGCGCAGCGCCGTGGTATTCGGGCGACTGGAAGCCTTCGGCGAGCGGGTGCGCGGGGTCACAGCAGCCTCAACATCTACAAAAAAATAGGTGCACATCGGTGCTATCACACATGTCATCAAGTCATCATGGCTTCAGGTATCGGACATCCTTGATTTTGTGAAGACCGTCCTGCAGTTCAACAAGCTTCAGAGAGTTGACATTGGAGGCAAGCTCAGCATCACTCAGAGGCTCTTGGCGTTGAAGATGTGTGAAGGCACCAAAGGGGAGGTGCTCTCGTCCTCAGTCAGGAAGGTTCACGAAGAGTTCGACAAGGCCTGAAGAGCTCCAAAACTGACGACACTTACTGCTCCTTTTGGGGAGGCGGTGGGAGATTTTCGCCCGACTCCAAGAGAGGTTTTGAGATGGCAAGCCCATGGCTCTGTATGCTCTCACATGCGAGGGCAGGTCCCCTATGACATCTTCGATGTTGCTGCCTGAATGTAGTGTGATGTCAAAATACGTGAACAATAGAGTCAGTAGAAAGGTGAAGGAGACGGACTTCATCAAAGACTTCCACGAGTTCCGATTGACCATCCGTGCCTTGAGCAGACTTGGAAGAAGTGAAACCATTCCAAACTGTGGCTTCAAAGAGGCTTGGGAGACAGCTGAGGCGACCTGGACCGGCGCTTGGGCTCCATCCTGGCCGCGGCCTTCCGGGACCAGGACGCATATGGCCATCGGTGGTGATATCACAGCTCCGCTCAGGCATTTCAAAGGAATGTGTTTGGGATTCAGAAAGCTTTGGATTCGGGATGTTTTGCTTCTATCAGGCTCAGGGCACATCATTGGCATCAGCTCACCATATAGCTCTTGCTGCTCTTTCCGAGTGCTCTTTGCACTGCAGACAGCAAGACCACGCCCTAGCCACTGTCTCACAGGGCTGTGCGAGATTCAGCACCCGAGAACCACACAAGTCCCACGGCAGGAGGCTTCACACAATCCTGCAATTCTGAAATGATCGTTTTTGTGTGGGGGAGATGAGCATGCCAAGTGGGGCCCAAGTGCTCGCAACTGCCTTTTGCGGGATGCACAGGGAGCAAGCGGGGCATGTGTTATTGAAATGATTGCGCAACTCTGGGCCAGGACACGCTGCATGGCCGTGCCAAGTTGTTGGATGCCTTTGAGGCAAGAGATGAAGAGCACGTGGCGACGTATGCGATGTAGAGTCTTTGTTTTTTTTTGGGGGGGGTTGTCGTCTTCTTGAGGGGCTGCTGGAGCGGCCGGTGCTTCAGGCGGAGCTGGTGCGAAAGCAGCAGGCAGGGGTGGCCTGAAACTTTGTGTTTTGGGTCTTGTGAAGTAAGACAACTCCATGGAGGCTATGATTGGGCAGTACAAGCAGGATGTCGAGGAGCTCGAGGCTATGCAGGTCTCCGATTCTTCCTGATCTGATTTTTCCCCTGTTTTCAGGCTGGCTTTGCAGCCAACGTGGACCGGGTGGACGCCTGCGAGCCAGGCCGCACAGCCGCACAGCCACACAGCTGCAGCACCGCATTGTCCCTCGCTCTCCCTCGCAGATGCTCCTATCTTCTACAACTTGCCGCCTGTTGCCGGCGCCCTCTTCTGGGCGCGAAGTTTGCGGATGCGCTTGCGGGAGAAGAGCTCAGAAAAACCATTTCTGAAGCTAAGCTCGCGGAGCCGTAAAGCACAGACAAAACACTCTTCTGTGCTTTCTGTGGGAGGATCCCATGCCGAAGATCTTAGCATGCAACGAGTGTGGGCCTCATTGTGTGAGATGTCTTTTGCACCTCCAAGCTGTGTGCAGTGGGTCAGGGTATGGCAGGGTTGTGGCACAGTTTTTTGTACCAGCGAGCACGAGGGATACCGCACCATAAGCTCTTAGGAAATATGGCATCGTTCGTGAACCGCCCCGTGCTATGGTGTAATCTCAAGGAGTGACACCCACAGGCTCCAGGGCTTGCTATTCATGCCATTCGATTTGGCAGTGAAGAATCGGTCAATAGGTAGATGCCCATGTGTGAAAGTATATGTCCCACTGCTGTTGCAGCACTTCTTGGAAGCGCATGCTGAGAAGCTTGTGTGCCTCCGCTGTTTCCTAGGGGCCCCTTGTAGCCTATGGAACGTAGTTCGAGCGCTGACGGAAAAACGTGCGGAGCTTTCGGTGAGTGCATTGTGAACCTTTGGGCTACCATCTGCGTTCGCAGGTGGTAGCGGAGCTGTGGCTCTCGCTCCGGGACCTTTGGGTCCTGAGGGCTGCCGAAGATGTTGCACTTTCGACTCGAAAGACCTCGGCACCCCGCCAGTTCACAGTCCTCTGTGCCAATGTCACTTCATGGAGGTCAGAGCACAGGCAATGGCTGGTGGATGCAGGCCCTGAGGTGGCTTTAGTGCAGGAGTTGCACTGGCATGAGGAAAGCCCTGGCCAGAGAAACCATTGCAATGGCAAAGTTGGGCTACGAAGTGCATTCACAGCCAAGCCCGTCAAGGAAGCAGCCAGTGGGAGGATGTGCGGTGTTTGTCAAAGCCCACCTGAAAGGCGCCTCCCTGCACAGGTTCCAGGATCCCACCACCGGCTGTGGTTTCGAGGCTGTGATGGTCCGTTTTGCGGGTACTAACGTGGCCTGCATCTCGATGTACTTGCAATCGGGCTCTTTCATTGATGGCGTGGTTAACGCTAGCATTTTAGCGGAGCTGAAAAGCCTTATAGCTTCGCTGCGATGCCCATGGTTTATAGCGGGGGATTGGAACTCCCATCTGCCGGAGGTTTTGGGTACACGCTTGAATGAGGTCCTCAAGGGTCAATTCTTGGGTACGGGGCGTGGCACGGCGGGAGGTTCAAATGAGTTGGACTATGCGCTCATACACCCGTCGTTGCATCGCTTTGTCCGTGTACGGCCTGACTGGGCGGTTCCTTTCAAGCCCCATTGTGCACTGCACTTTGCTTGGCAAGTTGAAGCCACTAAAGACCTCGTCCCAGGACTGAGGGTATGTATGGACAACTTTGACCTGATCACTCAGGACCAAAGGCTTGATCAAGTCCAGCCGGTCGCCTGACAGGGTTCAAATTCTTGAGTTTCAGGCTGCTGATCCTGTCTCAGTCCAGTGTGCGGCTTTCTCAGCCACAGCTGAGTTTAGAGGGTACTGGGCAGCAGCAGAGGCAGAGGCTACCAATGCCAGGTTAGCAGAGCGGCGCCCATGGCTGGCTCCGGGCGCAGCAGTTGCCCCCGCAACAGGTTGGGGCCGGTCTATAAGGCCATCAAGGGCCCTGAGCAAACCACCTTGCGCCCGTATCGGGACAAAAGCCTTTTGTGTCGGGCGTACCTTCGGATGGAGTTTTGGTCCCATATTTGGGATGGCGCTTTGATAAGGCCCCAGGTGGAATCAACGGCCACCAGAACTCGCCTGAAGGCTGAGGCCCGCATGCAAGCAAGCACGCTTTGCAGTGGGAGGATGTAAAGGCAGCCTGCCGCAAAACTGGCAACAAAAAGGGAGGCATAGACTGTTGATCCTACAAGGCGGTCAGGAACCTCACCGATCAGGGGTATCAGATGCTGACCGATCTGTATCATGAAATGGAGGGCCAGGTCAGCATCGGTTTCCAGCTTCAGGTGGTGCAGGTAGCCCTGCTGCCAAAGACTGCGCTCAAAGAAAGACCGATCTCTCTCACGTCGGTACTTTGGCGCATATGGACAAAATTGAGAAGGTCGAGCCTCGCCGCCTGGCTGGAGGAGTACAGCCGCGCATCGGGCTATGATTCGGCTGTGCCTGGCCACACCAGCCTGGACCCGGCCTTAGCTCGCCTGATCAGGGCTGAGGATCATAAAAGTTCAGGGGTCAAACCTTCATCACTTTGTTTTGTGACCTGGAGGGGTTTTACGATGTTGTCAGCCATGAGCGCCTTGCCCAGCAGGGAATGCTTTTGGGCTTCCCCAGCCTGATTTTGGAGTTGGCCGTACAACTTTATGAAGGACCTAGGTGCTTGTATGGGGAGGGCGTGGCCTCCCCATCAATCTGGCCCAAAAGGGGCATGTTGCAAGGATGTCCTTGTGCACCGACCTTGGCTAAATTAACAACCTACACCAGGATGCTGAGATAGCGGCTTCCCTAAGTGTTGATGTGTACCGGTCCCTCAAGCGGTTACTGCACGAAGAGGGATTGGAGCTCAATATGGGCAAGACCAAATTCGTGGTCAACAATGCTAAGTCTCGGAAGGCACTCCGTGCCATGGCTGGGCCAAATATGCCGGAGGTGGCGGAGTTGATCAAGGATTTAGGGCTCGATTCTGCAGGAGCGAAACGCCGCAAAAGATTCAGAATTTGCCTCTCCAGGCATTCCAAGCTCAGGAGCTTTAAGCTGAGCAGACGCCTACGGACCAGGGTTTTCAACGCCTCTCCTCTTGCCGCCGGCTTGTGTGGTCATCAGGGACAAGGGGTTGCGCCTAACCGTTTGAGGGTTGTGAGAGCTGCGTTGGCCCGTCATGCTGGGAGGAGTCAGTTCGGTTCCACAGACGTCATCCTAGATCTGATGTCGCATCAGGTACAGGATCCTCTGCAAAAAGTGGTCCTTGAGCAAGCGGATGCCCTTTTCAGGGCCTTTGTCAATATCTCGCCTCAAGGCTCGAGAATTCTTCAACGCACATGGCGTGTTGCCTGGCAACGACAGTCCCGAGCCATCCACGGATGGAAGACGGTTGCCGGTCCAGTGGCAGCTATGTGCCAAGGAATAGATGCGACGGATCCTCTTCTGTGGAAGCATAAGGGCAGGCAGCTTAGGATTGACCTTGGCAATCCCACCTGCTCACATAGGATCCGCGGTTTTCTCCGTACAGCAATTGAGGAATTCCGAGCCGGCAGGATAGGCAATGTTGCCACAGCCAAAGGTGCAGGAGATGGAGTGGACTGGAATTCCTCGCCGCCTTCTCCGTTCTCCCCGCACTAAGAAACTTAGACATGCCTACAGGGCAGTCTGGCAGGGCCAGGTGTTGCATAGTGGCAACGGCGGGGCGGCCATCTGCAAATGTGGGCACAAAGAACCCTGCAGCATGTCATGTATGAATGCCCCAGGTCCAAGAAGTACCGGCTCAGTCAGGCTGCGGTGTCTTTCCGCAGAAGATTTCCGCACCAGTGTTTCTGGCTGCGGGGCATGGTCCCTTCCGGCTGGACGCGTCTCGCCTATAAGGCTGAGAAGTGCTAACTTGAGAAAACAGGCATTTTTCTGGAAGGCGAGACGTGTCTTGCCTGGTAGTAGGTACCGATGCAAGTGGTGGCCCACATACCAAGGATCCCCGCCTCAGGGCAGTGGGTTGAGCGGTGGTCATAGAGCGGCGGAAGGGTCACCAAGTTGAGGTTCTGGGGACCATCTCTGGTGTCCTGATGCCCCCTGCCACTGTTCCTCAAGGGGAACACACTGCCATTATCGAGGCGCTTAGGCACACTAATGGTGCCCTAGACCTTACTACTGATTGCAAAGGCGCCCTCAAGACCCTTAACTCAAGAGTCCCGCATAAGTCCTCCCTGCCGGAGTGGGGAGAGGTGTGGCATCATCGGGCCAGGGTCCAAGCGACGTGGGTGAGGGCCCACAAGGAGGAGGCGGAATTTGCAAAGGAGTTCCCCCAGCAGGAATGGCGTAGACAGCTGAGTATTGCGGCTGACCAACTGGCGGGACAAAGAGCCAAAGCCGCACGGAGCCTACATGCAGCTAGGAAAGTCCAAGAGGTGGACAGGATAGCCACGGAGGTAAACGATTACCTCGCCTTAAGGGCTGAGGAACAGCTGCAGAGTGCGGGCAATGAGTTTGTCCCAAAGTCGGTCAGGGACACCATGTCTC
>CAJNIZ010029191.1:26270-41907 GCA_905231905.1 Symbiodinium pilosum | reverse complement strand
ACAACGTGGCAATTCCACATCTTGCGGCCAGCCTTGTAGTCTTTCGTGCTGCTGGCATGCTCTGCCACGGCCAGAGGTCGTGAGCAGCTTCTGATGCACCGTACCGAGGATCTCTGTATCCGCCATCTCGAGATTAAAGTTTGAGAGGTTATTGATGATTTCGGCTGATTACCCAGGGTCCGCTAATTTACTGTGTTAGGAACGTTGGGCTTGTAATCACACAGCGGTATATGTGTTTTTTTCCCTATGTTTTCCAAGTCGTGCTGGTCAACGCGAATGTTGCGAGGGCAACGTGTGGGTTTCTTATCCTGATGTTCACCGTCGCTTGCCTTTAACAGGTTGTAGACTACCATATTCTGCCTATAAGGCACATTGCCGGTGCAGTAGCCTAAAATCATGTTGGAAATTTGCTCATGTACTTTTTTTTGCCCTAACAAAAAGATCCACGCGCAAACGCTGAAGCACCTCAAGGCCCTGGCGGGCTCCCCCAGGCATATCACTCGTGAGTCAGATTCTGATCTGCTGTCTCGGCTTGGTGTTCCCAAAGACGTCCTGAAAAGGAGCCTTCAGCGCAGGTGGGAGCAGCTGTCACAGGCAGGTTGGCGGTCTGCTGCAGGCGCTGGAGCCGAATCAGAGCCAAGCTGGCGGGGCGTCAGCCCGAATCCTGAACCAACTCCTGCCCCTGCTGTGAAGCCGTGAAGCCCGTAGCCTATGCGTGTCAGGTGTGTGGACAGGTGTTCCATGACATCCATCAGCTGAAGTCTGCAAAGTTTGAGGATCCCAACTGCCGACTTTGTGGCCAGGAGTTCTCCAGGTGGTCAGCGCTGAAAAGGCACATCAATCGTAAGAGCTGCCAGGGGCTTCGGAGAGAACACATGGTCGCAGGCAGTGAAGCCGCTCCTGAACAAACACAGGCGCAGCCTGCATCCAGTGCGCCAAGTGCCGGTCATAATCAGTGCCCATACCAATACATCCCTGCAGGAGGCCTGGCGTGAGGGTCCGACTAGAGGCTGTGATTGCTTGGCCGAGCGTGAGAGCTCATCTAAACACCTGGCAGGCTCTCGTGAAACTTCCGCAGGTGAGAGAGCAGCTGAGGCAGCGCTGCGGTTTTTGCGGGCAGTGGGTCGCAAAAAATACGGGCATTAAACTGCACCTGCGCAAAGCACATGCTGCCATCTGGAATGCACATCACGCCGATATGCTTCAAGAGATCAAGGGCGTAGCTAAAGTTGCAGTGTCTCGGTGGAGGCCAACAACGAGAAGCGGCGCAAGACTGCGCCGCAAGCCAAGAAAAGGCCCTCCGAATCCCAGATCCGGAGGCAAAGAGGACGACCTTGCGCAGACCGCAAAATCTTGGCCAGGCTAGTGCTCAGACAGGGCAATCAGCTGAATCGTCTCAGCGCAGAAGTGGGCTTCTACCTCGTAGTACACACAGCGCCCCACAAAGGTACAATTGTCCCGACCCTCTTTCAGATTGCTACAGAGTGGCGCAGACTCAAGAAGGAAGAGCCCAGCAAGCTCAGTGCAACGTTCATGTGTGTTTCAGCTCAACCCTGAAGAATTGTCGAAGTTATTGCTGAAGACTGCGTTTACATTCTGTTATGAGTCGCCTGAACTCGGAGAGGGCTTGAATGCCGAAATCAGAGATGTCTGAGGGCAAGTGGCCAATCCTGGCCGATTGGTACGGTCCCTCTCACTACCGAAGGGCGCGTGAATCCCGCGACGGGTGGCAGTGACATTACGTTTTGTGTGACGGACGAGGAAAAAGTGCCGGAGCAAGTCGTGCCGCTAATTCCGTTGTTGCTTCGGGGAGTCCCGCCAACGTTAGAGCCGCGCAGATGGCAAAAAAAAGATCAGATGGCCGAAGAATCCTCGTACGGCAAAAGCAAAAATGATTGCCAAGAAAGAAAAAGACTGAGCCTAAGGTGGCTGTGAAGGCAAGTGCGCCCGCTCCGGTGCCGGGAATCGGAGGTATAGGTCCGGGTCAGTCGCAGGCAAAGGGAGAGACAAGGCCATTGCGTGGGGAAGGAGGCGTTAATTACAAGAACCTGCGCTGCCTAATGTCAAAAGGCCTGTGCCCCGCCAAAGCTGAGAGTGCTCAAGCTTTGGAGGCTTCATTTCGGCAGCGCCTCCCCAGCCAAAAGAACATTGATGACGGCTGCGCAGTTACAGCGCTGCAGCGGCAGGAGACTTTGGCGTTGGCGGCCAGAGAGACGGCGGCTACATGCGCACCTGGCCACGCCCCAGGCATGTGAGATGAAAGGCGTGGTGTTCGTGCTCATCATGGTGGGAGCCGCGTGCGCGTGGGAAAAGGGGGCGGCCATTGTCTTGCAGCACCTTGAGCTTTGCGTCTTGGTGCGTGTTCATTGAACCCCGAGCGGCCCTGCGCCGCGGCTGTGAACATGCTGAGGCATAATCTGTGCCTGGCGGCACCACGTGTGCCGGATGTTGTGTTATTTTCTCTTCTTCCTTCCTTTCATTCTTCCGGAAGCCAGTGCTTTCCCCGATTGCATGGCAGCTTGCGCAATAGCCGCCGCAGAGTTCTGCGAGTTCTGCCTTGCAGTGGTCTGAACGGCATGTATGTCGGCGAATGTTGCCAGGAAGACCTTGGTAGAACGCTGCGTAAAGACGTGGTGAGTTGAACTGGAGTCGAGCCGTTTTTGTCATCCCCACAAGGCTGTTACCCCACACCGTAAAGGCAGAAGGTCGTGCTCTGGGCTGGAAGGAGAATGAAGGGTGCTTTATCATCCTTGGTGAGGTGAGTCTATGGCAAGATATCCTATCAATCTTCAATCTCGCGGACCTCGCCTGCAACGACTGGACGGGACATGTGCCGCGGGGCTACTGGGTGCAACTCCTGCCTACTTCTTCGGGAGTGGCCGTAGCATGCAGAAGAATACGAGGAAGAACAAGAGCGAAACGTGAGTGCCGACTACTGATTTGGGTTCTGGGTTGGGGCCGGGGGTTTGCCCCCCACGCGCTCAGCCAGGGGCGCGCAAAGCTTGTAGAAGAAGACGAAGAAGAGTGAAAGGGAGAGAGGGTGAGAGAGAAAGAGAGAGCGGAAGAGACGGAAAGAGAAGCTACGAGAAGAGCGCGCAGTGATGAACCAGTATGCGGCATTCTAAAAACAAACACGACGAAAAAATCCATGGCAGAGCTTGTCACCCAAGGTCTTAAAACGCCGCTATCATGGTTCGCCCTGGTGGCCGGTCTGTTTGAGGTGGCGGAGAGGATTTGGAACTCAAACAAAGAGAGTAATGTTTCGCCTCGGGAACTCGCCATGCGAAAGAGTTGGTCTGGCTCTCGTTTTCAATCTAGGGAGGCACGGTTTTTTCAACAGTTTTGTGGCGCGGACACAGGGCACGACCAGTTTGACAAACCACGTCAAGTAGGGAGCAAGTTGGAAAAACAGCCACGGACTTGCGCGGGCTTTGGGGCATAGCCCCTGCAGGGCCCCAGGGTCTTGCATAGCCCACAGACGATGAGCAGAGAGGAGATGCGGATTGTTGTGCATTCGGGGCCTTTGAATTGCCCGTTTTTCGAGGATGAAATCGCCCTGCAGAAGCTGGAGTTGGGATCTAAGGATGGACATTGGGCCCACGGCCTCAGACACGAAGGTTTCTGCACTCTTCACCGCCAGGAATTTCGACCTAAGGTCATGCTGCAGAATATCCACCTCATGCCTTCCTGGTGCGTCGGCCGCCCAGCCCAAATGCGATCTCTTGCGCTGCACAGATAACTCTGAGAGGCCACGCTGGAGAAAAAGCTGGATGCTTTCGCCGTTGAGTGCGGGCCCAGTCGTTGAGACCCAGATCTGATTTCGACTTGTGGTGAGTGATACGCTTCAGGAACAGCAGTCCCTACTTTCGGCTGTTTTTGTCGGCGGACCCCTCGGTGAACATCCCGATCGGGCTCCTGGAGCGGTCCATCAAGCTCACCAACGAGCCACCGCAGGGCCTCCAGGCCAACCTCAGGCGCTCCTTCGCGCTCTTCAACCGAGAGGAGTTCGACGAACGAGACAGCAAGATCAAGCGAGGGTTCCCAAGGAAGCTTTTTGCCTTTCGTGGGTTGCTTTCCTCACCTCCTTACCAAGGTCCATACTCTTTGCCCTTTGCCACTTCCACTCATTGATGCTGGAGCGCAAGAAGTTCGGGGCTCTGGGCTACAACATGCCCCACACTCAGCGACTCAACTGGGCTCAGCATGCCAGACAGATTGCGACAGTAGGCGATACCCTTTCTCAAATGGGGATCTCCGTGACTCAGCCTCTGTCCTGTACAACTACCTTGAGGCCAGGTTGTGCTGTGCGCCTGTAGCTGCTGATAGCTGCCGTAGCTTTGCCTCTTCGCAGCCGCACAGGGCTCCACTGCTGTCAAGATTCCTTGGGAAGACTTGCGGTACATCTTCGGCGAGATCATGTATGGAGGTCGGGTCTTTTCGGGCTCGAAGTTGTCATGACTTGAGCTTTCAGAAGGTCACATTGTGGATGACTGGGACCGGCGGATGTGCCAGAAGTATCTTACCTACTTCATGCAGGAGGGACCGTAACTAAAATGGCAGCTGCTTACGCTGATGCACGTGCGCTTCCTCTTTCCCTCGTTCCTTCGCTTGCTTCCAGTCAGGACGAAGTCTTGGATGAGATGGAGCTAGTCCCCTACGCACGGGGCTGACTCGAAGACGCAAAAGCCAGCCTCGAACAAGAACTGGTTGAGTTCAAAAAGGTTTCTCTCAAAATCTCAAAGACTATAATAAGGCGTGTGCCACAATATCACATTTCAGACAGAATGTGAAAACGATACGTTTCCTGAGGGTGATGGGCAGCTGAGCTGGAAGTCGCCTGGGCCCGGGAGCCACGAGAAGTACTTGGAGCATATCGAAGCTTCGCTTCAAGCGGTAAGGAGTACGCAGCACAGTTTTCTAAGCTTCTTGCTTTTGCTCTTTTTTTTGTGTGTGGGCCTGATAGGGTCCAGACCTCTGGCAATCCATATGAAAAGTTTGGCTTAGTCAACCGTTGGCGCGAATAGTGAGAACGGTGTTGCCTTTCTTGCTGATGGCGACGACTCTGGTACCAGGAAACGATGCCACCGGAATCGCCGCTGTTTTTCGGCATGCACCCGAATGCCGAGATCGACTTTCGGACCAAAATGCATTGGGCTTAGCAAGGCGTTGCAGGGTTTGGATTGGCATCAGAGAATTCTGAGCTCACTGAGCTGAGGTGTGAAACAATTTTTGAGCTTCTCCTCATGATCCAGCCCAAGCGTAGCCCAGGGCAGGAGCGCGGAAGACTTTCGGTAAAGCCAAGAACTCCTAAACCTCAAGATTCGAAGACCTCTCTGCAGGCCACTGGCGACGAGTCGCCCATGGCTGCTGCCAGGGGACTCAGACGCTGCGGAAAGTTAAAAATACGAACGCATAAAAGGGCGCCAATTTTTGAAGCGAAAGGCGGAAGAGATGTGCAATGAGATCTTGGACGAGGCGAAAGCTTGAATAGTACTCAAACACTCGTGAAGCTCGAGAGCATTGCAGCATTGCAGATTTAGGTGCGAGAGGTGCGCTACAACGTCGAGGCAAGGCTTTCTCTAATCTCGAACGTGTTTTCATGGGTCACAAAACTAGCTTCTGCCAAGCCTTGAGGAGATTTCGTCTCAACTGAGCGAGGAGGACCGCAACGACCCCTTGCGCTTTTGAACTTCATGCAATCTTGCTCAGGAGAGGGGGCCATACCAGTTCGTGATGATGCAGGTCCCCATGTCCGATTATGCCTTATCATGTTTTGCTTGCATGTTGCAATGCGGTGAGGAGTGCGACTGTATGAACTGCCTGGTCCAAGAAATGGTCAGCCGCCGAGCCAAGCCCCGCGGAAGCATCTGAAGCTGAAGGCTTGCAGTATTCTCAAGTCAGGTGCGTGGGCTCAACGAGTTGCAGCAGGGCTTCAAGGGCGAGCTCACGATGAGTGAGCACATGGAGCAGCTGGCAGAGGCTGGCAGAGGTGTCATCTGCAGAATGTCCAGCTATGCAAATTTGTGTGTGTGTGTGTGTACCCCTCTGTTTGTGGTTTTCCGATCTTGTTGACTAAAAGGCCGGCAATTGCAGAAGTAGTGAAATGCCAGCCGTGAGTATTTTCACATGCAGGGGGATGCCCCACACCTGAAGAGTGGGCATCTAACAAAGAGGCTCTTCAGAGTGTGCTGATATCAGGAGAGGACGCTCTCTTGACGTACCTGCAACTGCCAGTTGAACAGTCCATGAGTGCAGAGCAGTAGCTGAATGTGCCTTGATTTTCCAACCAGCTTTGACTGGGTATGTGTGTGTGTTTCCTGACAGTAATTCTGCCAAAGCGCTGTCAGACTCTCGGTCAGCGGGAGAAGAATTAGCCTTGAAGACTGAGGTTCCCTAAAAACTAGAAACTACAACATTCTGAGAGCCTCCGCAGCTTCTGAGATTTGAAGCAACCAAGCTATTGAACACCAAAACCCAGAAGTTATACCAGATCTCAAATGCTGAGCTTCCCTGAGATGAAGAACATTTGAAGATTTCCTGAGCATCACTTGATTCTGAATACCCTTGAGCAAAGACAAACAAATGAGCTCATATTAGTAGTTTTGTAGGATGTAGAAAAGTTCAAGCACTTTTATCTTCATTTCTTGTTCGTAGTTTGCCATGGCTCCTGTGTTCAATTTTCACTTCTACGAGAATTCCAAGAGGTATCGTGGAAGCAGTAAGTCTTCCAGATCTCGTAGTAGGAGACGCCGAACACAGCGATCCTCTGATCGTCGAAGAGCCAGAAGTAGTGGAAGAAGAGGCTACAAGACCATCACAGCCGGACCCAGTGCTGTGCAAGATGTAGCCCCACGGTATGTGTATTCTCCGTATCCTCCAGAAGAGTGGTTTTCACCAACACTGGCGTTGCAAGATACAGACCTTCCTCCTGGAGACTTTAGACAAGAGTCAAGTGCTTCCTCAGCGAGTCCGTATCAGCAAGGACCCACAGAGCCTTCGCAGCAACGTGCAGTAGTTGACGATTCAGGACCACCACCGATGCCACCGCCTTAAGACCCACCACCTGGCAGCTTTGCCATCAACACACCGAGAGTCATACCACCTCCACGTGTTATTCCTCCACCACTCCAATGTCCACATCAAGCACCTCACATGTCATTCACAGCACCACCTCCACCTCCACCATTTCCACCTTCACCACCGCCACCACCACAAGCGCCAGCTACCTCACCGTACTCTAAGGCAAGCAGTCAGATTACTGGTTTCCTGCAGCGTGCCAGATCCATGACAGCGGTGCCACCTCCCAATATTTTGGATGCAGCCGTTGCGAATCAGAGCCAATACTGGATGAACAAACTGACCCTGATACAGGTAAAGGCAGCGAAGCGTATCCTGAGCAGCTTCCAGGCGAAGACAATCTCCAGTACAGTATCCGCGTAGCTGATGCGGTTCCAATCAACTACACCTGGGCCCCGCTTGGATCAGTTCCCTACAAGACAGGCCCTTCTGGACTTTTCACGCCTTTCAGGTATGCTGAGCTCAGAACCATGTTGCAGCGTAAGCAACTCACACAGGGTGAGTTTGAGAGAATGTCCCATGTCAGTGACACTGACACTGAGCGAATGCGTCAGTGGCTGTATGAGTTACTGTCAACATATGGGCCCGTTCATGAGCATTGAAGTCCTGTTGTCCATGATTTTACTCGAGCTCTGCATGTTTTGGGATACCAGCCTCAAGTTTCGCGGGGCCAATCTTTTGCAACTGCCAGTGGAAGAGTAGTTTGGACTCTACAGACAAAGAATTTTCCAGGCCCGGCGCTGCAAGGAGCAACTGGAGACGAGCCGTATCAGTTCTTTCACATGACGTCCATTCAAGGCCTCCTTGGTATTCTGAAGATAGGTTCTATACTACCAACTGCCAATGATCGAGTGGGTTTGCCGGATGACTATCCAACTTCCGCGTTTTTTTAGTTTGCTGAAGCACGCGCATGAGCAAATGTCTCTGCGAGACATAGCAACACAGTGTGCGAAGCTCTTTCATCACTCCAGACAACAATCAGGAGTGATGCTCAGCGGATGCATCGTCGGTGGTCATAGCAAGTATAAATGGTCATCTACGTGGATTGAGCTTACGCTAGCGGCAAAAGCTGGCTTAGTGCGCAGTAAGTCCACAGACAAGAGGTGGGCAATTCGAGTTGATCTTGCGCAAATTCAGTGGATTGTTCTGATGTCTTAAACAGACAAAAAGGCTCCACTGAAAAATACCGGATCCCATCTTAGAGTGGAAACAACGTTCGCGTCAGCCTCCTTTGTTGTGTGATGTGTCAAGTCATGTTAAACTTGTGCAGCTGAGCAAAGCCTTTCCTTTTCTTTTCCTTTGTTTAGTGCTCAAAGACCTCAAGGACAAAAAGCATCTAGTGTAGACCTACCGCCAGCATCACATGTCGTGGAACACGTGGAGCAAATCCTCTTCTTGGACCCAGCCTACGCGTAGTTGGTCCTCCGGTGCATCTTGGTCTACTCCCGAGAAACAGCCCCACAAAAGCTCTTGGCAGAACCAGGATAGTGCTTGGGATTATCAATCTCCAACGGGTACGCCTCATGTAGAAGGGCTTCCGCCAGATTTCAAGGCCACCAAGACACATTTGGATTCCCGAGAAGTCTTTGGAAAGAGCCTGTTACGCCGAGCAGCACCAACGGCGTGGTCCACCAAGTACGGGTTGGTAGGCAAGGAGGTTTCCGCTATCCGTTTGGTTGATCTACTATGGCGTGGTTGGCAGAACTGTCACACCAGAGCTCTATCGCACGGGAGAGCGTCTTTGCATCCTCTCTTCTGAGCCAGCTAAGGGACCGTAAGTGGGAACTTGATGAGTTGGCGTCAGAGTATTGCCGACGCAATCCCGATGCAGTTGCCAAGCAACAAAATATAAGTGCGGATGAGTTTAAGGCCGCCAAAGTTTAAGCACTAGCTAAGCACATGCTTGAAAATGTTGGTGATCTTCATGTAGTCCCACTTGACTCTGAAGAAATGCAAACAATGCAATCCCAAGCCCAAGTGATTGCAGATCTTAAGGCTCAGCTGCAACAAGAGCGTGCCAAAAAGCCTTGTCCTGTAGGTCCTTCTAGCAGCATGGAGCCTCTTTCCAAGCGAGTTCGACTGTCAGGAAAAACATCTCTACCAGTGTCGGACGCCTCTGCAAAAGAGCCAGAGCCAGTTGCTGAAGAAGCGTTAAGCCCTTCGCGTCAGATTTCTCAGCTTGTGCTTCGTGATGTTTCCATGGCCGGAGTTGCCAAGACCAATGTGCCAAGTGGCTAAAGACTGTCAAGGCCAAAGTAGGCCCAGAAAAGTCCCAAGCTATTGACCAAGCCATTTTGGTAGCTCAAAAGTCCAACAAGAAGATTGACGAAACTACGTTTCAGCAGCTTCGTGACAAGTGTGCGCAAGCTGGCATGCCCGTACAGTGGGCTGGGAAGATTAAAGAACCTGAGGTTGTCCAAGTGTTGATTGCGGCTACATGTATGGCCGACTGACTAGTTGCCATTGCTGAACCTCAGATGCCATTCGACTGGTCGGTATGCAGAGTGTTGTTGTTGGGAATGCTAGCTTTACTCCATGGAGTGCAACAAGTTACGGAAGTTTTCTTTTTGCGCAAGCCACTACGTGCTCTTTGTGGATTTCTATGGATCCATGCGCTGTATGCTTCTCAATCCATTATTCGCGCAATGAGAACTTGGCGTAGCCGAACCAGTCATTTTGCTGGCGTGAGGTTTGTTCAGTTCGCATTGCTGTTTGAACAGCCGTATGCAACATACGTGGTCATCATACCGCAGCTCAGCAAAAGACACTGGCATTACGAGTCCACGCTTCTGGATCCTAGGAAGTTCTACATTGGATCTACCAGTGTTTCAGTTCATTCGCGGCAAGATGCCCGACTTCGTAAACTACGTCTTCTAGAACAAGGACACTTTACCAATACAGAGATGATGGTCCACTATTTTCATTGCAAGGGAGATTTCTATGAGACCCTCATTTTTCCTTTGCAAGCGTATTCTTCTACATCTATGGCGCGATCAGCCGAGTGTACTCACATTCATGTGTGGAAGCCTATGCTCAACATGCCTTGGGTTGCTAAACTCAACCCAACATCTGCTACAAGACAAGCAGTACCTAAGTTAGTTTCCTCAGTATACTCTGCGCCGGGACGCCGTCTATGGCTACGAGTTCGTAGACGCCTTCGCGCGCTGGGTATACTTCGACTCTACTCTAGCGTGCCAACTCAACCTATAGACTGCTGGAGTGTTCTGGTTACCCTGTCACAGGGCGGCAAGCAAGCTTTTGATATGGAGACGTACCTACGAAGCGCTCAGGTCAGTACTTTACATCTGTATGGTTTGCTTCGTAGTGGCTGGATTGTATGAGGCGTCTGTTTTGTGGGGCCTGAAATCACGAACGCTACGCAACTCAGAGGATGAGCTGTTGGCAAAGTTCTCCGGCCGTATCAGTCGCAACCTACGATGGAGCAAAATGATCCACCCCATTGTCTATCGTATCAGTTCTGAGGCCTCTAGCTCTAGCGGTAGATAAAAGAAGCCGCAGATGTGTGCTGCTATGAGCTAAAAAGATGTCTACGGAAAGCTTGATGCAAGAAGACTTTGCAGCAGTTGCTTTTGCAGGTTTACTTGTGCTCTGATCACATGAAGGAGTTTACATCAAGCGTGATTGCCCAGCTTCCTAGTGTTTTCTAGCGCACTTTGCCATGTCCGCTGCGTTTCGTGGGGCCACGGATGAAGAGTTTGAACAAAAAGCCTCCTGGTTAGCTAGCAACCTGGTCTGGTACCTGTCGCCTAGATCAGCGGTGAGGTTCCTCCGAAGAGTTATCGAAATCATCCAGAGTGACCCTGAGTACTCCATTGACCCTGGAACGTAGCGCACATGAAAGCTGTGACAATGTTTGCGCAAGAGCCAGCGACGCACATCGTCACTGCAGGTGCCTAGCACATCAGCAGCAAGACTTGCGTAATAGACGCCGTGGACATTAGCCTTGACTTCCAGCCTGGAGATCCGCTAGATGGAAAAAGTAAAGAGTACTCCGAGCTCCTGTACTTATAAATATGCTAGCATCACCTCTTCAGCAAGGAAGGGGGTATTGTGTGTGTACCCCTTTGTTTCTAAAAATTTTTATGTGGTTTTCCGATCTTGTTGACTAGAAGGCCGGCAATTGCAGAAGTAGTGAAATGCCAGCCGTGAGTATTTCACACATGCAGGGGGATGCCCCACACCAGAAGAGTGGGCATCTAACAAAGAGGCTCTTCAGAGTGTGCTGATATCAGGAGAGGATGCTCTCTTGACGTACCTGCAACTGCAAGTTGAACAGTCCATGAGTGCAGAGCAGTAGCTGAATGTGCCTTGATTTTCCCAACCAGCTTTGACTGGGTATGTGTGTGTGTGGTTTGCTGTGTGGGAGGCTTTGGCGGAGCAGACGTTGCCGCTTTGGTGGGTCAAGCTGGGCTTCCCTTCGACGCGGCCCCTAAGGTGAGTGGGAAACAACGCCTAAAAGGCCAAACCAGGTGTTGGTTTGTTGGTCCAGTTCCTGAAGGTCCTGGCTGGTGAACCTCAAGGACCGCTGTGCGCAGCTGGACGACTGGTACGCAGAGCCGATCCACATCCCCAAGGCAAGGCCGTCAGAACATCTCAGAAGCACAACACCTGCAACTCGGCTATGCTCTCAAAGGGTTCCTGGCTTTGCTGACAGAGGTGGTGGACGTGTCCAAGCTCTTCAACCCGCAAAGCTTCCTGACCGCCATCAAGCAAGTCTGTGCGGCACACAGATGCAGACGTGCAGAGATGTTCAATGGATGTGACTTCGTGGAGAGGTTGCCAAAATGTGAAGCTCGAATTGGACCGCCTGCACGTGTTCACGGAGGCAAGAGCAAGCAGATCTCTTTGAAGGGAGGAAGTTCTAGTGCGTGTGACTCTGCTGTGTTCTGTGCTGCTTGGATTTTAAGAGCGACTTCTTCTTGTTCTCCTCGGCGTCTCCGAGGTCACCAAGCGCTTGGACCCGAAGACAGTGGACAGCTTAGCCCGTGAGGGGGCCTACGTCACGGGCATGTGCCCCACATGCCGCCTCCGAAGGCCTCTGAAGTTCTCGAGGTCCGTGCTATCTTACTTTCCACTTTAAGGCAATTATAGGAAGCCATGTGTTTACACAACGGCGTAAAGAACAGCTCGAGCTGAAGGTACCTTGAGGGTGCACGCTGGGACGCGAACGCCAACTCTTTGGAGGACAGTTGCCTTTCAGAGTGTTGAGTGTTGAGCACTGTTCCCGGCCTCTCCCGTCTTGCCAAAAGGACTCGCGGCCGAAGGACTGGGGCTTTTCAAAATAAAACACATCCCATGCTGGCACAAATTTTGGCGGCAGCGCGAAGCCTCCTCACATTTTGGTTCGAAATTTGTGCAATTCCGGGGCCATTGTTGGGGGCAAATTGTTATTAGCTGGAGTTTGCAGTACCCTTTTCAATGTCAAGTTGCGGTGGCTAAGGTGTTAACTTTGAGGATGTCGAAGCTAGATTGAGGGTCTGGAGGCGAGAGCAGCTCCCTACTTTCATCCCTTCTCAAGCTGACAAACACTACCTTCTATAGGCTCGTAAACACGAAATCCCTGTGTCAAAGCACTCGCAGCAAAACTCCTTTTGGGCTGGAGCAATGCTCAACAGCTCCGCCAAGCTGCAATGTCTAAATGTCTTGAAAGATTTGAAAGAGTATAGGGGGGATCAGCTTTGGCTTTGATGAAACCAAATGTGTAGGTGCCGTCTCTAGCTGGGATTGATTGCGAGGGCAGCCATAGGGGTCACAGTCAAGCGAAGTGAGGAGATGTTCACCCGGTTGCCTGTCATCAACTGCAAGGCAGCTTGGACAGCTTAGCGTGAATGAGCACTATGACTGTTTGACTGTTGTGATGACGGCTTGTGACCGTAGTCGCTGCTTTGCTGCTGCTTGGCCTTGAGGCCGGCTTGCAGCAAGAGAAGGAGGACAAGAATGTTTACATGTGTCCAACGTATTGCGTACCAACACGCAGGCAGGGAGGCAGGGGATGTATTGGATCGGATCAAGGCAACCTTCACTTGAGCTGAGGCCTCACTTTGTTTTTGTGGCCCAGCTCCGCACAAAGCAACCCGCGGCGAAGTGGGTCCTTGCGGGTGTGGCCATCATCCTTGACATAGGCAAGCAAGCCACAGAGCGGGTGCTTCGCCTGCTTTATCGACTTTGTTTCTGTTCTCCGAGGCAGCTAGCTGGTGACTGCGCAAATTAGCCGTGCACCAAGAATTTAAGCCCATTTGGGCATAGCTGGTTGGCCGGTGCAAAAGACACCCAAATGAAGGCCGGCATCGCACAGCTTGTACAGTGCGAAAGGGCAGTCTCGACTCGACTTGTGTCACTCCGCTCGGGAACGCAGCCACGCTCTACAGCCGCACAGAGAGCCTTACCTCATGCCGGCTGTGATCCAGTGAGCCAAGCTACCTCCCAAAGTCAGGGAGAGCATTCCGACAGAAAAGAGCAGCACGCGGAGCTCCAAAGACCAGAGCAAGGCAGCAAGGCAGAACATAGACATTCGAAGGTCTTTCGAGCAGCATGGAAGGACCCTGACAAGGCGGCTCTGGAAACCGAAGCAGTTCAAGTCCTTCCGCGCCTGCTGAAGGAAGCAGCAGCAGCAGCAGCTCTCCAACATCCCAAACCAGCTTCGATCACGATTTGGGCAAAGGCAAAGGCCATGGTCCACACAGGGCACAATCCGTCTTCAGAGTTCAAGCGCCTTGCTCAGGCGTGTTCGCAGGTCTCCATTGCCTCTGAAGCATACTCGCGTGTGCAAAAAAACAATGTCTCAAGCCACAACAGAAAAGTCAGTTAGTTTGCTGCAATTGTAAATGTCCTTTGATCTGGACTGTCGCAGCGTTTGGCTCAGATGGTTTTGAGGGGCCTTCACATGGGCTACATATAGCCGAAGCAGGCCAAGCAGCCAAAAGCTTTGCTTTGCCGAAGGCCGCCTTTTTTCTACAGTTCTTGCCAGGCTCGGTGAGTGCCTTCCCGTGCTTCTCATGGGAAAGAAGGAGACAAGGGAAGAGTTGAAGGGAAGAGTTGAAGTGAGCTTGAGTTTCTTGGGTTCTTGGGAGGACCGGCGGCGGCGCCGGAGTAGCAGCAGCCCTTTGAAGGAGAAGATCGAGAAGAAGCGCAAGAAAGAAGGCCATTTCAGACCGAGTCTTCTAAAATTTAGGTAGTTCCTCTAGCGTTCTCGTCTACTTTACTCCTCATTTTCCTTGATAGAGTCTGATAGAGTTCCTCTATCTGCACAAGGCAAGGATGTGGCCCCTCCGAACTCGGACTCGGAGGCATCCCACACCAAGAGCGTGGCAAAGCTCATCCCGGCGGCCCAGGTCAAGGCCGTGAAAGACAAGGAGGCCCAGCTGGGCTGACAAAGGGAAAAAACACGTAGCGGCTACGTAGCGAGTTCTGGGAGGGAGAAAAAGTGCTCGCAATGTGGCAATGTGCTCTCGCTAGGCTCAGCAAGAGGTGCCCCTGGTGGTCAGCGGCTGCGCCAACAGGACCATTAGCGAGATCGTGAAGGGCACCTACTTCAGGCATGGCACCAACCATGGCAAGCCTGTCTACAAGAAAAAGCCAGAGGATGTGCCAGATGATGATGATCTTGACGTTCTCATATACTTCTGGGACATTCGAGATGGCCCCGACAATTGCGGCTGGTGGTTCAGCCCCAGTGTTGGCGGTGAAATGGTCTGGGCTTATCATCCAAGTCAGAAGGCTGCAGTTTGGGGAGCATGTGCATGGTTTGACCTGCGTATGTGTCCGTGTGAGAGCGTGTTTGCATGCTTTGCAGTTTTCTAATGTGGGGTCCTGATTAGTGTAGGGCCCCCCCAAACAAATATGGGGACACTTTTAGTGTAGGGGGGGTACCCCCCAAACAATCCATGGTTTTCAGGTCTTAATTAACATTCAATAGGAGGGATCAGGATCAGCTCGGATCGGATCTGAAGTTTAGATTAGATTCAATAGGATGGAACAGGATCGGCTCGGATCTTGGGTTTACAGTAAATTCAATAGGACGGATCAGGACAGCTCGGGTCCTATGTTTAAACTAATTCAATAGGATGGATCAGGATCGGCTCAGATCGTAGGTTTAAACTAAATTCAAAAGAATGGATCAGGATCGGCTCAGATCCTAGGTTTAGATAAAATTGAATTGAGTAGGAAGGATCATGATTGGGGAAGCTTGGCTTTTAAATGCTGAGCCTCTAAAAAGTAAAAGGTTTTTGCTTTCTGGCATTTTTCGGGTCCCCCGATTTGACGGATAATTGAGGCCCCCCAAAACATTCGTATTATTGAGGCCCTGGGCAGCTGCTGGTCTACCCCTTAGGAAAAATGATTGCTAGGCCTCCTCGAATAAGCGGTCTCATAAGAAATTGATAGTTTTGGACCTGGCTTGGAACCTTACAATCCGGAGTTATGAGGTTTGGAAGTCCTGAAACTTGAGCTTCTGGAAGCTCTGGACGACGGATTGTAGTCTAAGTAACAAAATGCAGCTTGGATTAGGACCTTAAACTAACAGAAAGGACTGTTGTGGCGT
>CAJNIZ010029191.1:15905-26170 GCA_905231905.1 Symbiodinium pilosum | reverse complement strand
TGACCTGCAAACCATGTTTTTTCACTCACGCCACAACAGTCCCCTCTCTAAACTAAATACTTACTGCCTGCCATGCTGTTGAAAGCAAATTAGGCTTATGTAAATTTGGCCGGGCAACTTCGCACAATTAAGGCCCCCCAAACGAATCAGGGGGGACTGAATAATTTCGGCGAAACTTCGCACAATTAAGTCCCCCCACACTAATGGGGACCCAACATTCCCCTGCAGGCTGCAACACCGCCATCGGCCGAGTGGAATGTCCCCCATGATGGGCCGATTGATAAGACCTTCACGGTGACTGCCGCACCCCATCTTGCAGAAGGCCAAAAGTCTCCAAAGAAGGAAGAGCTAAGAGAAAAGAAAGACGAAGATGAGGATGAGGAGGAGGAGGAAGAGGAGGAGGATGAAGAGGATGATGAGGAAGTCTCACGACCCAAGACAGCACCGCTTTCCAAAGATGATGGCTCTTCAGAGAGTGAGGCAGTCGCACGTAGGGGGAAGAAAAAAGAACCCGAGCATGTGGATACTGAAAGGAAAAAGGATCTGACCGCCGAGGAGCGAGAGCTGGAGATGCAGGAAGCAGAGGATCGAAGGCTCATGGAGCAGCTGCGATTGAGAGAAGAGGCCCGCAAGAAGAAAGCGGAAGAACTGCGAATGCGAAAAGAGCAAGAGAAAATGAAAGAGGTGCCAAAACCACTTGAGGAAAAAGACGACAAAAAGAAAAGAAAGCAGAAGGACAAGGACCAGAAGAAGAAGGAGAAGGAGGATAAGCGCAAGAAGGAAGAGGAGGAAGAACGCGAGCGCCTCAGAAGGGATCGTGAGAGAGAAGAGGAGGAGCGGCGGCGAAGAGAGGAGGAGGAACAGAAGGAGCGACGCCGCAAGAAGGAGGAGGAGGAGCGCAGGGAGCGTGCAGAGCGTTCGGAGCGTGAGCGACGTGAGCGTGCCCGCAAAGAAAAGGAGGAAGAGGATCGAAGAAGGAAGCGAGAGGAGGAGCGACGTGAAGAAGAGGAGCGAGAGGAACGAAGACGTCGTAAGGAGGAAGAGGAGCGTAGACGACGCAGAGAGGAGGAGGATCGTCGCAGAAGAGAGGAGGAGGAAGAAAGAAGGCGCGAGGAGGAGCGCCGCAGGAAGCGGGAAGAGGAGGAGGAGGAAGAGAGAAAACGGCGGCGGCTCATTGAGGAGAAGGAGGAGGCAGAGCGGGCACGGCGGAAGGAGATTGAGCGGCAGAAAAAAGAGGAGGAGCGCCGCAAGCATGAGGAGAAGATGCAGCGAAAGGCGGAGGAACGCAGACGCCGCGAGGCCGGCGACCACCGCGACCGCAGCGACCGGGACCGTGGGGACCGTGGGGACCGTGGAAGGGACAGAGACCGCGACAGGCCGGAGAGGCAGGAGGTATCTGAGAGCCTGCCTCGTGAAGCTCGTAAAGAGAAGGAAAAGCCAGAAGACAAACAGCAGAAAGCGATCCAAGCCGTGGTTTCCTGCTTCCACCGAATGAATGGAGTGAACCTTGCTAACTTTGAGAGTTTGAAGGCAGATTTCGAGCGCATCATGGCCTCAGAGCTGCCTTACACAGGTGAGAAGGAAGCAACACTGCGAGAGGAAGCGGGCAAAATCCTGAGCACTGCAGAGGCCAACGTTGCCAAGGAGAAGGTGCGGCTGGAGGAGGAGAGCAAGCGCAAGGAGGAGGAGGAGAAGCTGCGCCTTGAGCAGGAAGCCAAAGCAAAGCGTCAGCAGGCCGCTAATCTGAATGTCCTGAAGGCCCTGCAGAAGCTCTCAGATGCCACGCCTGAGAACTGGGCGCAGATGAGCATGGAGTTCCAGGAGGTGATGCGCACAGAGCTCCCAGATACGGGGGACCAGCGTGAGGCGTTGCAGGCCGAGGCTGACCGCGTCTTCGCTTACGCGCAACAGTACGTGAAGCAAATGGAGGAAAGGCAGAAGGAGCAAGAGGAGCGCGAGCGGATCCGGAGAGAGGAGCAAAAGGTCAAGGAGCAGAATGCGCGCTCAGTGCTGGCTGAGGTGGAGACTTGCCTTTGCAAAGCAGAAGAGGAAGCGCAGAAAGCTCGAAGTGCTTCCGAGCAGCTCTACCAGCTCTCACAGCTCTCCCAAACCCAAACGGGAACCTCTTTGAAGACAGAAAGAAGAGACGCCTTGGTGGCCTCCTTTCCAAAGGGTGCCGAGGAGTCCTTGCGACAAGGCCGTATTTGTGGAAAGCTCGGCGGTTTGGCGCAGGCTGCCGCGGAAGGGGCCTGGAAGTTCCTGGAGAGCCACCGGATGGCATTGCTGGAGGTCGAAACTTTGCGGAACGAGATGTTGGCCTTTCTACAGCGTAGTGAGGCGAGGCTCCAGGCCTGTCAAATGGCAGCCCAGGGCGCAGTGAAGTTGGCCTCCGAAAGCCGCGAGCGTGTGCAGAACAACGCGGCGCCAATGCTTTGGGATCGTAAGTCAGGTGACGTCTTCCGAACCTACGACCAGGATGAGGACGGATTCTTGTCCAGGAATGAGGTCCTGAACTTTGCAAGGCTCGAGTATGGCTTTGCGATTCCTTCCGTGAGCCTGGATCGGATCTTCCGACAGCTTGCGAACGACGGGGCGCCGGGCCTGGAGCCCGCGCGCTTCCAGCAGCTGCGGACGGCCCTGGGCATTGCACGCTTCGAGTACAAGTCAGCTCGGAATAAGGCCAAGGAGAAACAGGCTGCTGAACCTCCGGACGCCGAGGCGGACAAGGTTGAGAACGAGTACCGCGAGTACTTAAAGCAGAGATTCCGTTCAGTGTCAGCGGAAGTCGAGGGCATTGCCTGGACAGATTTGGAAACCAAAGTCTCCGAAGTGGAGTCAGCTTCAGCCAGCTTTGTGAAAACTTCCTCAGACTTGGCTTCTCAGGAAGAACTCCAGCGAGTCGAGGCCTCTTTGGATGCTGCACTCACAGCTGCGAAGAATGCCGTGCCGGGCTTCCTTAGCCACCTGCGCACCCTGCGCCACGGCACTATGCAGCTAATCATGGTCCAGCCGAGGGCCGCAAAGCCGCTGAATGCGGAGAAAGCTGAGAAAGCTGAGAAGCCTGAGAAGCCAGAGGAGCAGGAGAAAAAGGATGAGAACTTGGACAAGCAAGCCGCACCAGATGACGCAAAAGCTGACACAAAGGAGTCTAAGGAGGATCCACCCAAAGAGCCGAAAGAGTTGGATGTCTCCAACGAGTCGCGGGATCTGAAGGATCTGAAAGACTTGCAGGAAAAACTTCGGCAGCTCTCACTGCGTTTGTCACGGCTCGAAGCTCGAGTTGTCCTTGCAGAGCGCCGTGCCGCCGAGGGCCGCAAGGTCACGGCCCACATTGCTGCATTGAAGGTTGAGGAGGTTCGGGTGGAGGTTGCCATGAAGCTGCGACAGTGCATTGAGCAGCTGGGTGGAAAAGCAGTCGACCTCTTCCAGATCATTGCTAAAGGTGAGGACGCAGCCTCGGTTGAGGAGGCAGCCCTCTGAAAGCATTTCGCAGTCTAGCATGTTTCTCAGTTTTGTAGTGCACGTGCGTGCCAGGCACATGCATTCCTCAAGGAGAACAACTGTGACGTCGAAATCGACAAGTGGGCTGCCTAAGGATCAGAATACCTGAGCCCAGTCGTGGCATTCCATGCTATGCATTGCATGCCCTTAAAACGCTGGGAAAGCATGAATTGGTTGAAGCAGTGCTGTTGTTGTTTTTGAGCGAACTCTTGATGTTTTGGAGGTTGGCACGTGCCTTCGCAGCCTGTAAGACATCTCAGGAGTTGAGAAGTTCTGTGAGCCGAACATGTAGAGCATGCATGCTTTTTCCTTTTTCGCCTTCAGGAGCCTGGGGTGAAAGTCAGCCGCGAGGAGTTTGCCAGGAGCTGGCGGATGATTTGTCAGAAAGCCTTGCCAAGACTTTTTTCTTTGGACGACATCTGCGAGTTGTTGCGACATGTAGTAGAAACAATGTTGAAGGAAGGTTGTCAGATTGGCATGGTACTGTCAGTTAGCCGGCCAAAAGTATGTCGCACGTAGAAATTGCAGTTTCTGCTCTCTGACGTTTGCAGAGTTTCAAGCTGAAAGGTCTTGACCTTGTTGACTCTGACATGCGGCAAGTGCCTATGTGCCGGTGTGGTTGACCCGTTATGATGCGAGGCGCTCCAGAAACTCGTGCTTGTTGACTCTGACTTGTTATCTTAATCCTCGTATCTGCATGCATCGCCTGTATAGCAGTCTATACTGGTAGACAGTGTCAAAAGTCACACGGATAGCGAGGGCAGGGGTCGCCTGGACTTTTGCATCCCCATGGCTCATGGAGTCGGAAACGGCATCCTCTGAACAACGCTGCTGCTTCAGAGACCTGGCAAACATACTTTTGGGAATCGGCCTTTATTGTGTTTCACAGGGGATCTACAACTTGGTTTGGACGTGCGTTCGATGAGCTGAAACAATCCTACTGCGTCACAGACTGAGAGGGATATGGAAAAGAGGCTTGAGCAGCAATGAGAAATGCTAATGCAAGCTTCAATGGAAGTTTCAATAGACAATTTGCATGAAAATGATGCGATGACTGTCATGAGTCATAGCGACGACACTGCCGCCCTCCGCCGTCGCACGACGAGCAAGACGAGGACGACCGCTGCGACCGCGGCGACCGCGACGCCAACCCCGACCACGTGTCGCTGATCACAAGCATCTTCGGAGCATCCGTTAGGTAGCTCTGATTATTCATCTGCCAGCGCGCACGTGCCAAAAACTGCTGAGCTGAGCTGCAGGATTATCCGCGTGGTCTACGAAGTCTCCAGGGAAGTGGGCCTGACAGAGAGCCTGGCCATTGGCCCGGCCATGAGGGTCCTGGAGGTCGGCGAGCTCCTGGAGGCTGCGCCTGCAGAAGGAGTTTGGAACGTCTAAAGACGGGGTGAGTTACACTTACACTTCGTCACTTACTCTTCTCATTCAATGAGGTCCACGCCGGGCCACGAGCCGAGCCCTCACCTGAGGCGGGCTCCCCGGAATCGCGAACTTGTGCGAACGTTTCTGCGAATGTTTTGTCTCAGGGCCTGCAGCGGATCCACGCGCGAGCCCTTCGCGATGGCGTGCTGGGCTGGGTGACTTTGTCCAGCAGCCAGGGCCCCAAGAGAGTGAAGAATGCGATGCTTTGCGATGCTTGCTGAGTGAATCAGGGAATCCCTTCTCTCTGCTTGTTTGCGTCTTTGGCAGGCGAGGGGCCCTACCTCGTGAGAAGCAAAGCAAGTCAGATGTGAGAGCGTGAGATCCCGCAAAAAACATGCGAGAGAAATTCGTTCGTGGTCACTTGTGATTGACTGATGTTTGATGCTGGCATGTGTGTGGTGAACGCATTGCAAATTACATCAAGGAAAAAGTAAGAGCCTTAGCATGTGCATGTAAAAATGGGTTTACTAGTGCAGCTCGCGTTGGGCTTCGAGGCTGGGGCGGAGAGTGTCGGCCTCGGAGGCTTGCAGCTGCTGCTCCTTTTCGGTGGCCTCTACCTTTTGTGGAGGGCTTTCAACCTTCAACAGCTCATCTCCGACACATACCATGGGTATTTTGGGGCAGCAGTTGTTGTGGTGCCTGCTGCGGATTCTGAGACGACCCGGGGCCACAGGAACACCGAGCGGAAGTTCGATTATGCGAAGGAGTGGCCTACATGGCCCAAGCAGTCCATTCCATGCTGGGACCCCGCGACTCTGGAGTTTTTAGGTGAAGTTCCTGCATGCAGCGAGCAGCAGATAAAAGCTTTGGTGCAACAAGCGCGCGAAGCGCAAGAGGTATGGAAGGGGTCGTCCTTTGCTCAACGACGATTTTTGCTAAGAAGCATTCAGCAGTTCGTGCTGGAGAACATGGACACCATTTGCACGGTTTGCTGCAGAGATTCGGGTAAGACAGTGCTGGACGCCATGGTCGGTGAGCTGACCGTCACCTTGGAGAAGCTCCGATGGACATGTGCCGAAGGTGAGAAGTGTTTGCAACCTGAGTACCGTAGCTCGGGCCTTATGAACTTGCACAAGACAAGTCGCGTGGAATGGACACCTGTGGGCGTGGTTGGCGCCATTGTGCCATGGAACTACCCCTTCCACAACGTGTTGAACCCGATCATTGCGGCGATTTTTGCCGGAAATGCTGTGGTGGTCAAGGTCTCGGAATTTGCAGCTTGGTCGAGTCAATATTTACAACGCGCTTTGCGGCAGATATTGCTGGCCTGTGGCGCCCCGGTCGATTTGATCAAGCTGGCACCCGGCTACGCAGAGGCAGGCAAGGCCGTGGTCGAGTCCTGCGACAAGATCATCTTCGTGGGCAGCGTAGCTGTGGGCCGCAAGGTTATGGAGGCGGCAAGCCGGGCAAGTGTCCTCACACCCGTGATTTTGGAGCTCGGGGGCAAGGACCCTTTTGTTGTTTGCGAAGATGCCCAGATCGACGAGGCCCTCGCTCAACTTGTGGTCCGCGGAGCCTTCCAGAACATGGGCCAGAATTGCGCGGGACCTGAGAGATTCATCGTTTATGACCAGGTCTATGAGAAATTTTGTGAAAAAATCACTGCTCTTGTGAGCAAGCTGCAGCAAGGCCCACCCCTAGGCCCCGATGGGCCTAGGGTAGATTGCGGGGCTTGCGTGCATCCACCGAGCCTTGAGAACTATCAAAGGCTAGTGGAGGATGCTGTGTCAAAGGGCGCTCGGATCTTATGCGGCGGCAAAAGGAATCCCAAGCTCGAGGGTCAATTCTTTGAGCCTACGGTGCTTTGCGATGTGACGGAGGGTATGGATGTTGCGGTGGAGGAGACCTTTGGGCCGATCTTGTGCGTGTTTCGAATCGAAAAAAGTGGGAAGGCTGCGGACCAGGAGGCCTTGCGCCTGGCCAACAACTGCCCCTTTGCCTTGTCTTCCTGCGCTCATGGAAGCGAAGACCGTGCCTCATGGCTTTGTAAGCATTTTGAGGCTGGAATGGCAAGCGTGAACGATGTGGAGGGCACCACTTACCTCAGCCAGTCTTTACCTTTTGGTGGCTACAAGGACCCGATAGGCCCAAGGGCAGCCCTGGGCAGCCATCGGCAGGTTGATGAAACTTGAGCTCGGAGAGAACTGTCAGTATCTGTTTCTGGCTTTGGGTCTTTTGCTCTGCAGGACTCGGGCTTCGGTCGCTTTGCAGGGCCCGAAGGCTTGCGCGGCCTTTGCCACGAACGATCAATTGTACAGAACCGGGCGAAGCTGCTGAAGCCGAGCATCCCCCCAGCGATCGCGTACCCCGCGTCGGGCCAGGGAGAGGCATCGGAGCGGAGCTATGAAGAAATCTAATCCTTGAGGTCCAAGTCTTTTTGAAGAGTCTGTTAAGACACCAAACACACCAAACGTGGTCTGAGAGGCCTTCTGCAGAGGACTGAACCTGCTGCTTTACGGGCTCCACCCTTCACAGCGCTTCAAGGGCCTGCTGCAGATTGCAGGCTGACGCAATCCCATGAGTAATTTGAGTGATTCGTAAGTCTGATTCAAAAAGCAAGGTTGAAGGGGTTGCAGAGGTTGCACGGGTAGCTGCGTAGCCGTGTACCATAAACGTATCGCCACGTTGCCCTTCATGCTTGCCCGTCATGCTGCTTTGCTGCTTTGTGGCCAGGCACCGCACTGGACTCCAAGAAGAAGTGAGGCCTTGAAAGACCAGCCGTGACAGCCGCAAAAGCCGGCTTCGCTCGAAATTGCCAGTTTTCCCACATGACAAAAAGGGTGCCAGGGCCAAGCTGTCTTATGAGCTGGAAGGGTGCTTGCATTGCGTTGCATTGCGTTGCAGCCGCTGAGATGAAACGGCACTGGCAAAAGTGACTCCACGCGGCTTCGCGGCGCCGCCATGGACCTTTGTGCAACGCTGAGACAGCTCGAGGATTTTTTCAATGGCTGCCGCAATGAATGTGACCAAAAATGCGTCATTGATAACCATGAAGCTGCTGGTCACAACGCTTTTTTTTGCAGTGAGTGCAGTGAACGCAGTTTGCCTAACAGTTAGTAGTACGTAGTCACTTCTGTAACACTGTAGCTAACTGAAGCTGAGCTGTAGCTTTTTTGCTGTTGGAATTTTCTGCAGCCGAGGTTGAGATCTTGCAGGGCCCGTCCTTGGGAACCCCGAACTTCACCGAGTCCTTCTGCCCCT
The DNA here is from genome assembly GCA_905231905.1 of Symbiodinium pilosum. Taxonomy (NCBI): domain Eukaryota; class Dinophyceae; order Suessiales; family Symbiodiniaceae; genus Symbiodinium; species Symbiodinium pilosum. Next base: position 18,031 of record CAJNIZ010029191.1, on the reverse strand, counting down.
CTGGCCGCGCAGATCTTTGCACTCCTCGAGTGGCCTCAGGAGGCCCTTATGCCCATTCCATTCCTGGAGTGCTTCTACTTGTTTCAAGAGTTTGTGCATGTACCGAGCCATTCAGGCCTGGAATCCCAACCCCACAAGAAGGAATCAGGCAAGGTGCGGCAGCAGCACTGCTGCTAGACGCCCTTCGCTCGTAAACTGCCGTAAACTTAGGGAACAGTGGATCATCGGATCCCGAGCCACGGGTGGTTCAGAGTTCAGACAAGCTTCAGTGCACAGAAGCGCAAAGTTTCAGAGCATCAGGCGAAGCCACAAGCTTCAGAGCTTCAAAAGCGGGCCAAACATAGTTCGCCCGCCTTGGTGACTGGCTGAACACGAAGCCAGATTGATGGAACCGGAGCTGTCATGGTATCGTCAGACGGCAGAGCGTGATGATGAACCCAAGCTCAACGGCGAACAAGCAGGCTGCGCTGAATTAGTTTTGTCCGACATGAAGCAAGACTCCAGGGGCATGAATGTCAAGCCAACTGCATCACCCCGAGCTAGTACCATTGTGAGTTTGTCGCCAAGCAACCCAAGTAACCCACGCAAAGCCACACTTCCAAACCCCTCTGGGCCCATGGATTTCCTTGGAACGGGGCTGCTATTTCTCGGGGGGGCGGGACCCCAGAGGGCGGCCCTAAGACGGGTGCTCCCCCCGTCGACGAGCACCCCCCCCCTGCAGCCTTTGTTCCCTCCGTGGGGCAACAGTGCCACTTCTTCTTCCTGTCCTCCTACTCCTGCTTCCATCCTGCTAACCCCTGCCCCCAATCTTCTCCGCATTGGGCAATACGAGCTTACCTGTCTGCGCCTGCCACTTTTCAAGCCCCCCACCCGCTGGGCCTTTGGCCCCTGCTTCTCCAACTGGCGCCGTGGGCCTTGTCCTGGCTTCGGGGCACGCTGTTGTGCTATTCCTTTCCTGTGTTTCTGCTCTTTTCGGGAAAGCTGCGCATTTGATTCGAAGCGTGCGTACCTGCGCTGTTGGGCCGATCATTCTTGAACTTCCTTCACTTCTCCTGCTTTTCTCCTTGCTTGTTGTGGCTTTTACTTGCGAGCATTCGCGCCTATTTGGCCCATGGGGCTGGCGCCTTTCCTTCTCCTGCTCGTCTCCCTGCTTGTTGTGGATTTTACTTGCCACCATTCGCGCCTATTTGGCCCACGGGGCTGGCGCCTTTCCTTCTCCTGCTTTTCTCCTTGCTCTTTTGCTTGCCACCATTCGCGCCTATTTGGCCCATGCTTGTTGTGGCTATTGTTTGCCACCATTCGCGCCTATTTGGCCCATGCTTGTTGTGGCTATTGTTTGCCACCATTCGCGCCTATTTAGCCCACGGGGCTGGCGCCTTTCTTTCTCCTGCTCTTCTCCCTGCTTGTTGTGGCTTTTGTTTGCCAGCATTCGCGCCTATTTGGCCCATGGGGCTGGCGGCTTTCCTTCTCCTGCTCTTCTCCCTGTTTGTTGTGGCTTTTAAATGCCACCTTTCGCGCCTATTTGGCCCATGGGGCTGGCGTTTTTCCTTCTCCTGCTCTTCTCCCTGCTTCTTGTGGCTTTTGCTTGCCACCATTCGCGCCTATTTGGCCCATGAGGCTGGCGCCTTTCCTATCTCCTGCTCTTCTCCCTGCTTGTTGTGGCTATTGTTTGCCAGCATTCGCGCCTATTTGGCCCATGGGGCTGGCGTCTTTCCTTCTCCTGCTCTTCTCCCTGTTTGTTGTGGCTATTGTTTGCCACCTTTCGCGCCTATTTGGCCCATGGGGCTGACGCCTTTCCTTCTCCTGCTCTTCCCCTGCCTTGTGGCTTTTGTCTGCCACCATTCGCGCCTATTTGGCACATGGGGCTGGCGCCTTTCCAACTCCTGCTCTTCTCCCTGCTTGTTGTGGCTTTTGTTTGCCAGCATTCGCGCCTATTTGGCCCATGGGGCTGGCGCCTTCCTTCTCCTGCTCTTCCCCTGCCTTGTGGCTTGTTACTTGCCACCATTCGCGCCTATTTCGCCCATGGAGCTGGCGCCTTTCCTTCTCCTGCTCTTCTCCCTTCTTGTTGTGGCTTTTTACTTGCCACCATTTGCTCCTGTTTGGCCCACTGGGCTGGCGCCTTTCCT